>SJYC01125714.1:0-14862 GCA_006408675.1 Madoqua kirkii
AAGTAATAGTACTGAAATACAAGATTTAGTATTTTCCTGATTTCCTATTAAGGAAAATCACTTTTATAGAAGTAACATTGGATTTATGTGTCTCTCAGAATAGGATATGAAAATATTAACAAAAGTCTACTCTGGGTCAAGGTATCTTTCATACTTGGGCTTATTAGAGTTATTATAAGAAGTAATATCTTTGTGTATATCTTGTACTCATTTTTTAAAACTATGTCATGTAGTGTTCATGCTTCCACTGACTCTGTAGTACATTTAACCACTAAGTTTTGCCTTTCCAAAAATCCAGCTGCAGACTTTCCTAACCTTCTCTTCAGTTCAGTTCAGTCTCTCAGTGTTGTCTGACTCTTTGCGATCCCATGAATCGCAGCACACCAGGCCTCCCTGTCCATCACCAACTCCCGGAGTTCACTCAGACTCACATCCATCGAGGCAGTGATGCCATCCAGCCATCTCATCCTCAGTCGTCCACTTCTCCTCCTGCCCCCAATCCCTCCCAGTATCAAAGTCTTTTCCAATGAGTCAACTCTTCGCATGAGGTGGCCAAAGTACTGAAGTTTCGGCTTTAGGATCATTCCTTCCAAAGAAATCCCAGGGTTGATCTCCTTCAAAATGGACTGGTTGGCTCTCCTTGCAGTTCAAGGGACTCTCAAGAGTCTTCTCCAACACCACAATTCAAAAGCATCAATTTTTCAGTGCTCAGCCTCTTCACAGTCCAACTCTCACATCCATACATGACCACAGGAAAAAACATAGCCTTGACTAGACGGACCTTAGTCAGCAAAGTAATGTCTCTGCTTTTAAATATGCTATCTAGGTTGGTCATAACTTTTCTTCCAAGGAGTAAGCTACTTACTGCTAAAAATCCTTGAGCAAGCAAATCTTACTGGGTGCCTGCCGAGACCCTGTCAAAATTTCATGTAGTTTATTTCTTTTTTATGACCTTTGTAAATTGTGCAATAGTATATTTCCCTGAGATTGGAAAACTTCATAAACTTGCCCTGCTTTGTGTAAATGAATGAGCAGAGTCATGGCTATTATAATCCCTTGTCATTAGTTGAAAAATTATCTGTGCCATGATAAAAGTAGAACAACCAAGTCCTGTGTATGCATGTGTATGCGTACTTAAAATTTTAAAAAAGGGTTGAAATTTTTCTTTTACAAAATTCCACTGATAAATATAAATGAAGATGTAATGAAGTAGGAAGTTTTCTATTTAGAAAAAAGATTAAAAAATAAGTTCATACATTTTGAGAATTACCACTTTAAAATACACCCGAATTAAAAAATATAAGTGATTACATTCTTTGTAAAATATGTGATGACTGCAATATTGCAGAAACTTGGAAAGCATAATAAAATCACTACAACAACAAAAGATTACAAAGTTTTATTTATACCTATTAAAGTTTAATATTTTTTTGTAACTAACACACCTTTTCATACTGTTTATTGGGTTCTCAAGACAAGAATACTGAAGTGGCTAGCCATTTCCTTCTCCGTGGACCATGTTTTGACAGACCTCTCCACTATGACCCATCCATCTTGGGTAGCACTACACAGCATGGCTCATAGTTTCATTGAGTTAGACAAGGCTGTGATCCATGTAGTCAGTTTGGTTAGTTTTCTGTGGCTTTAATTTTCATTCTGTCTGCTTTCTGATGGATAATGGTAAGAGGCTTATAGAAGTTTCCTGATGGGAGCTACTGACTGTGAGGTAATCGGGGTCTTTTGAAATGGACAGGGACATGCTCAGTAAATCTTCAATCCAATTTTCTGTTGATAGACAAGGCTGTGTTCCCTCCCTGTTGTTTGGCCTGATGCCAAACTATATAGGAATAATGACAGTAATGGTGACCTCCTTCAAAAGGACTTTTGCCTATACTGTTGTATTCAGTTCCCCTGACCCCACAGCAGTATATTGTGATCCATGCCTTCTCTGGAGACTCCTGGACACTCACAGGCAAGTCTGGCTCAGTCTTTTGTGGGGACATTGCTTCTTTCTCCTGGTTCCTTGTGTGCAGATGGTTTTGTTTGTGCCCTCCAAGAGTCTGTTTCCCCATCCTGTGAAAGTACTGCAATCAAATCCCACTGGCCTTTAAAGTCAAATTTCCTGGGATTTCTCAGTCATTTTGCTGAATCTCTATAAAGGAAAACAGTCCTGAATATTCACTGGAAGGACTGATGTGGAAGCTGAAGCTCCAGTACTATGGCCACCTGATGCGAAAAACTGACTCATTAGAAAAGACATGATGCTGGGAAAGATTGAAGATGGGAGGAAATGGGGATGACAGAGGATGACATGTTTGGATGGCATCACTGACTCCATGAACATGAGTTTGAGCAAACTCCAGGAGTTGGTGATGGACAGGGAAGCTTGGTGTGCTGTAGTCTATGGGGTTGCAGATAGTCTAACTCGACTGAGTAACTGAGCTGAACTAACATGAGGTTTTCAAAAACTATTTCATTGACATAAAAAGTCAGACTCTTTTATTAATGGAATTCTTCAGCTAGAATACTGGACTATGTGAGTGGCCATTCCTTTCTTCAGGGGATCTTCCTCACACAGGGATCGAACCTGAGTCTCCAGCATTGCAGATAGATTCTTTACTGTCTGAACCATCAGGGAAGTCCAAAAAATAGGATACAAGAAAAACTATATTCAACATGATTCCACAATTTTGTCATATACATGATCACAAAAAATCTGGGAACTATTCATTTAAAGGATCATTATTTTTTAGTAAATGGGTCGTGAATAATAAACATTTTTTACTTTATTTTTTCTAGAATTTTGAGTTATTTCAAAGATAATGGGTGATAAAATACTGTTAATATATTCCTTCAACAAGACCCATCTAGACTACTGTCCACAGGCCAAATAAACTAAGTTGCCTGATTTTATAAATAAAGTTTTATTGGAACATGGCCACACTTTTTTTTTTTTAACCATATGTTTGTAATTTCTCTCATGATGCAGGGACAAAGTTGAGTGACTGTAACACCAAAAACTTAAGGATAGCCAACAGAGTTAAAAATATTTCTTATCTGACCCTTTCCAAATAAAGCATTCAGTTTCATTAAGTCCAAGTTCAAATAAAACAAGATTGTTTGTTTTCTTTTGTTTTATTACAAATTTATTTATTTTAATTGGAGGCTAATTACTTTACAATATTGTATTGGTTTTGCCATACATCAACATGAATCCACCATGGGTATACACGTGTTCCCCATCCTGAACACCCCTCCTACCTTCCTCTCCATACCATCCCTCTGGGTCATCCCAGTGCACCAGCCCTGAGCATCCTGTATCATGCATTGAATTGGTGATTTGTTTCATATATGATAATATGCCCTCTCCCACAGAGTCCAAAAGACTGTTCTATATATCTGTGTCTCTTCTGCTGTCTCGCATATGGGGTTATCATTACCATCTTTCTAAATTCCATATATATGCATTGGTATACATATTGGTGTTTTTCTTCCTGGCTTACTTCACTCTGTGTAATAGGATCGAGTTTCATCCACCTCATTAGAACTGATTCAAATGTATTCTTTTTAATGACTGAGTAATACTCCATTGTGTATATGTACCACTGCTTTCTTATCCATTCATCTGCTGATGGACATCTAGGTTGCTTCCATGTCCTGGTTATTGTAAACAGTGTTGCAATGAACATTGGGGTACTCATGTCTCTTTCAATTCTGGTTTCCTCGGTGTGTATGCCCAGCAGTGGGATTGTTGGGTCATATGGAAATTCTATTTCCAGTTTTTTAAGGAATCTCCACACTGTTCTCCATAGTGGCTGTACCAGTTTGCATTAAAAAAAAAATGTCTTATGCACCAGAACGTGATAGTTTATATATTTTATGTGTGACTTCATTTATTAGAAATTCTCATTAAGGTCTTGATTGCCCCTAAAATTGTGACTTAAATTACTATTTTAAAGCAGAAATTTGAGTGACCCAGAATGCATATTCTGGATTCTTCAGCAGAATCCTTGGCGGGGGGCGGGGGGGTGGGGGGAACAAAACAAAACAATAAACAAAAACCTAAGGCTTCTTAAATCTTCACATGCAGAAACAAAGCTTTTAAATCTCTTTTTTATCTCCACACTGCATCTCTTTAAAAAGATCCCAGAGAACAGCCATAAGAAATGATTCCATCATGAAACTGGTTAATATGTCAGTTATGACTGTTGGACTTCCCTGGTGGCTCAGAAGTAAAAAGTCTGCTTGCAATGTAGGAGACTGGGGTTTGATCCCTGGGTCAGAAAGATCCCCTGAAGAAGGAGATGGCAATCCACTCCAGTATTTTTGCCTAGGAAATCCCATGGACAGTGTTGCCTATTGGGCAAAGAGTCCAACAGGACTGAGTGACTTTCACATATGACTGTTAAAGGAACAGAGCTCAGGGCAAAAACTGCTCTAGTCTTTTTTTTTTTTTTTTCCTTTTCCTTTCGTTTCTTGCTCTGATATATGAAGTAATAAGAAAATGTAGTAACTTCCTAGCTATGCAAACTACAAGGTATTTGTTTCACAATAAAGCAGCAATCTTAAAAAATAAAAAAGCACTAATAAGCAATGGGAAAGAAATCAATGCATATGTCATTGTATAAAGGCCTAAGGTCAAAGCTCCCAACTGGAAAGTGCAGGATTTTACAAGCATTTTAGGAATTCCTTTTAGTAGAATGTTGACCCAAATGCACTATTGATTTTTCAAAGAAATCTTATGGTCTGGAGTACAATCCTCCAATTTTCCTAAATTTGTGCTGTTTTTCTTCCTCTTTCCATTGTAATTCTGGTTTATTGACTTCCCATCTAGTCCTTCACTCTCCTGAAGGTGGGCTTGAACCTCTTTGCCAGAATGAGGGATCTGAGCAATCACCCTAATCAACAGGCTATGATGTTTGCTGCAGTCCCCTGACAACTCACAAAGGCTATCAGGAGAGTAATTTCTGTGGTCTCTCAGGTCATATTTCTTTTCCTGTAACATCGTTGACAGGCAAAGTGAGGCTGAAAGAGTACATAGAGTCGCCTGATTACTTTGAAAAGACTGCTCAAATAGGTAGAAGACGTAATACACTTGTATCTCACCTAAGAAATTCTCATCATGCACAGATGCTCAATATAATTTCTTTTGCTAACCACTAGGTCCATTCACCTAGTGGCTTCCCTGATGGCTCAGCTGGTAAAGAATCCTCTTGCAATGTGGGAGATGCAGGTTTGCTCCCTGGGTGGAAAATCCCCTGGAAAAGGGATTGGCTATCTGCTCCAGTATTCTGGCCTGGAGAAATCCATAAACTGTATCATCCTTGGGGTAGCAAAGAGTCTGACATGACTGAGTGACTTTCACTTTCAGGTCCATTTACCATGATCCCATCCTTGATCTACCTGACAAATTCCCCTCAAATTCAGGTCTAGATCTTCATTCCAAGTGGAGTTAACTAAGTCAAAAGATAATGAATTACTAATTACAGTTTTCTAAATGGATCCATTTGTTAATTATCACATGATAATATCATTAGCATGTGGGTAGAGCCTTGTGTACCTGACATTGAGAACTGATGCTTATGCAGTCTGGTCTTTGACCAGAATAGTTTTCAACTTGGCTACGGTCCTATTGTGACCTTAATCCACCTCATAATTATGGCCAGAAACATATAAATGTAATGTTGTCTTATAATTTTGATTCTGAAAGTCAACTAAGTCCTCCTCTTTATCTTTCTAATTAGGGAAACGACATAAAACTGAAAACATTTTCAGACACTCATAGAACATGATTCTGTCCACAGTTTGGGAGGATTTTTTTCAAAATAAATATAAAATTTAATGGATAATTATATACATATTATAGAGAAGGAATTTTTTCCTTTCTGACTTCTTTGCTGAGACCCCCTATAATAAAAGACAGGTTAACAAAAGAAAAGAAAACAAGATTATTAATATTTATACTTCATGTATACATCAGAGACACCCAAGAAAAATGAATAACTCAAAGACTTGGCTTTAGAATTCAGGATTAAATACGAAATTAATGGGGAAAGGGAAGGCAGCATCTAGGTCTCTTCAACTAAGTTCAGTCGCTTATTGGCAAGAATTCTGGAATATCTATGTCTATCACTGATGATGGGGCTTCCCTGTTGACTCACTGGCAAAGAATCTGCTTGGGAATGCAAGAGAAACGGGTTTCATCTCTGGGTCAGAAAGATCCCCTGGAGAAGGAAATGGCAACCCACTCCAGTATTCTTACCAGGGAAATCCCATGGACAGAGGAGCCTGGTGGGCTACAGTCCATGGGGTGAGAAAAATCTGGACATGACTTAGCAGCTAAACAACAATCACTGAGAATAAAAATCATTTGTGAATCTAAGAAATGAGGTAAGAAGAAACACACATGAGGATGAATGTATAATATTTTTTTGCCAGATCTCTTGGAATTCTTAATAGCAATCTAGGAAGGAGGAAAAAAATGGGCTTTTTCATGTGTGCTCAGTCACTCAGTTCTGTCTGACTCTTTGCAACTCCATGGAATATAGCTCTCCAGTGCTCCTCAGTCCATACAATTTTTCAAGCAAGAATATTGGAGTGGGTTTCCTACTTCTCTGGATAGGAATGGACATGAATTTGGGCAATCTTCGGAAGACAGTGAGGGACAGGGAGGCCTGGTGTGTTTTAGTCCATGGGGTCACAAAGAGTTGGATACAACTGGATGACTGAACAACAACAACAAAACTCCAGGAGATCATTTTAACTTGGGAATCGAATTAGAATCCCTAGAATATCTTGCATTGGCAGGAGAATTATTTACCAGTGCCTTAAAGTTATTATTTGAGTAGTATACACTAAGGACAATAGTATAAGTTCATATCCACATAAAGAATAAAAACAAATTGGAGAACTAGTATAATTTTTAGGGAGTGGGATATAGTTAATGTGGTATGCTCAATTATTTATAACTGGAAACAAAAATAAGGGAAAGATTACCAATAGAAATAGATGTCCTTTGTGAGGTGTGTGTGCACACGCATACAAACACACACACACACACACACAATCCAAGAAAATAAGAGACTGAACTGTTTTAGTGAGAGTTCTGCATAGAAACAAACAAGCAGGGGATATATATAAATACATAATATACACATATCAATAACTTCAGATATGCAGATAACACCACCTTTATGGCAGAAAGTGAAGAGGAACTAAAAAGTCTCTTGATGAAAGTGAAAGTGGAGAGTGAGAAAGTTGGCTTAAAGCTCAACATTATGAAAATGAAGACCATGGCATCCGGTCCCATCACTTCATGAGAAATAGATGGGGAAACAGTGGAAACAGTATAAGACTTTATTTTGAGGGGGGGGGGAGTGGCTCCAAAATCACTGCAGATGGTGACTGCAGCCATGAAATTAAAAATGTTTATTACTTAGAAGAAAAGTTATGACCAACCTAGATAACATATTCAAAAGCAGAGACATTACTTTGCTGACTAAGTTCCGTCTAGTCAAGGCTATGGTTTTTCCTGTGGTCATGTATGGATGTGAGAGTTGGACTGTGAAGAAGGCTGAGCACCAAAGAATTGATGCTTTGAAACTGTGGTGTTGGAGAAGACTCTTGAGAGTCCTTTGGACTGCAAGGAGAGCCAACCAGCCCATTCTGAAGGAGATCAACCCTGGGATTTCTTTGGAAGGAATGATCCTAAAGCTGAAACTCCAGTATTTTGGCCACCTCATGCAAAGAGTTGACTCACTGGAAAAGACTCTGATGCTGAGAAAGACTGGGGGCAGGAGGAGAAGGGGACAACAGAGAATGAGATGGCTGGATGGCATCACGGACTCGATGGACGCGAGTCTGAGTGAACTCCAGGAGTTGGTGATGGACAAGGAGGCCTGGTGTGCTGTGATTCATGGGGTCACAAGAGTCGGACACGACTGAGCGACTGAACTGAACTGAATCTTTGTACAAAGAGATGCATTTCAAAGAATCACCTCATGAGGTTGTGAAAACTGGCAAGTCTGAAATCTGAGGGATCTAATGCTCGGTTCAGCTTAGTTCACCACGCCAGGCCTCCCTATCCATCATCATCTCCAGGAGTTCACCGAAACTCATGTCCATCGAGTCGGTGATGCCATTCAACCATCTCATTCTCTGTCGTCCCTTTCTCCTCCTGCCCCCAGTCCTTCCCAACATCAGGGTCTTTTCCAGTGCGTCAACTCTTCACATAAAGTGGCCAAAGTATTGGAATGTTAGCTTTAATAGGCTCATGTAATAGCTGATGTTACAGTCTTGAAGCAGAATTTCTTCCTTTTCTGGTGAGGGAGGGGCCTCAATTTTTGCTCTTCAAGGCTTTCCACTAATTAGATCTCTCTCTCACACACACACATTATCAGTAACCTTCTTTACTAAAAGTCAACTGAGTGTACATGTTAATCACAACTACAAATTACCATCACAGCAACACCTAAATTAATATTTGATTAAATAACTAGGTTCTTCAATCATAACATTTTTATTAATTGAAGTTCAACTATTCTCCAAGATCTCTGGTAAGAATATTACATACATTATGTTCTTCATTCTCACAACACCACTTTGTTCAACATTTGTTCAATATTCATTATCTCTATGCTATCAACTATCAGCCTAAATTTAAAAAGGATTAAGTTGTTCTGCTTGGGCATGAACACAGAAATGTGCAGCTCTAAAGCATGTGACTTCTGCCAGGAAAATGATAGCTGCCGGTATATTTCTTCCACATTTATCTCTGGCCATAGGCTTCCTACTGAGCATTGCTTTCCACTCCCACGTAATAGAAACATTAAATAAGTTTTCAAACAGTACAGCTGCAGATTGATAAATTAGGAAAATACCTCTCCCTCCTGTTGTATAGACAGCCCAGTTCCAAAGTGAATGGCTAAGCACTATAAGCACAGGTTTCATTATCATTCTCACTGCTCTCTTTATAGTAATATATTATTCAGGGTGCAATCTAGAATTAGATCTGTATATTTATCTTATTCCTAAACACCCTTATTCATAGGCATTCTAAAGGAACTATGTCTCAAGCTAAAAATCATATTTTTCTTCTTCACATCTGTTCATTCTCATTAATTTATGCTCTTCATGAGTAAGGAGACTAGATTTCCAAATCAAGCCTTTATCCTTTTTATAATTTTTCTCCTCTACTTCTAATCACTTTTACATCAAGCCCGTAACAAATATAGAGATTATACTTCTTTAATGAAGATGGTATCATTAGCATTATCTCTATTTACACTACCTAATCGTGTCTTCACCATATCTTGCCTAGGTTTCTCCAGTAACCATCTAGGTGATTACCCTTTTTCCAATTTTAGCCCCAGAAATTAGATACCATCCTTTTGACAGAGTAAACTTTCTATATAACAAATGTTTTCAATGCAAACTTTCAATACTTAACTGTAAAATATTTAGAAAAAAAATGTTTAATAAGGAACTTGAGAGTCTTATACACTGAAAACTACCAAACATTGTTAAAATAAATTAAAGACCTAAGTAAATGGGAAGACACCAGTGTTCATGGATTGGATGATTTAACATTATTAAAATGGTGTGTACTGTGTGTGATCAGTTTTGTCCAACTCCTTGTGACCTTGTGACTGTAGCCCACCAGATTCCTTTGTCCATGGAATTTTCTAGATAAGGATACTGGAGTAGGTTGACATTTCCTTCTCCACTGAATATTCCTGACTCAAGAATCAAATCTGCATCTCCTGCATCATCTGCACTGTGAGGCAGATAATCCTCCCTAAATTGATCTATAGATCCTAAAGATTACCTATCAAAATTCCAATTGCTTATTTTGCTGAAATGAGTAAGCTAAATTAATTTATACATGAAAATGCAAAAGACTCTGAAATATCCAAAGCAACCTTGAGAAAGAAGAACAACTAGAGGAGTCACACTTCTAGATTTTGAACTTGCCACAAAGCTACATTAGTTTAAAAGAATGTGGTATTGGCATAAGTACAGATAGAGTTGCAATGGTGGGCTCATCTTTGTCTTGCATCACTCAGGAAATGGCCTCCTTTGAGGCAGCAGCATTGCAACACAATTCTGATTCTTCTCAGGAACCATCCCCATCATTCTTCTTTGCTTATAGTTCTATAACTAGACTTAACAAGCAAGTTCCCTAAGGTGAAGTACAGAGTGTGACCCACGAGGAGATGATCTACAATGAAAAACATGTACTGTACTTGAGTTTTATAATTTACTCAAGCAGGAATCTGGGAATCATGTGTGGGAAGGGATATTAATGATGAAGGATACTGACAAAAGAGACATAAAAATAGATCAGGCCATATCTACTGATAAGAGATCATTAAGGGGAAATCCTGGAGCTTGTATTGCAATGCAACTATAGCAGTTAGAATGAGCTCTAACACATTTTGTTTGGTTGGTTGCAATATGGATCAAAAGATGGCCCCGTGGTGAGTAGAAATGCCCAATCTTCCTTGGTTTAAGGTAGAGAAAGAAACTCAAAGACTTAAGAATATTGGAATGTTAGAGAGAAATTATTCTTTAAGATCTGATCATCCACAATGGAAGGATCCAGAAAATATACCTTTCACTTATACTTTGAGAAGAAAGTTTGTGACAGGAACTCCAGCATCCTTGAAGAGCTCTGTGGTAATTCTCTATAGGCTGACCTTACAGGGCGAACCACAGCCACTCAGTTGAAAACTCTAGATGCAATTGGAATAGATGACCCCAGGTTGGCAGGAGCCAAGTAGATGTACTCAACCACCAAAGGCAATGTGGACACAGTTACTTTATTGGACAGCAGAGCCAAAGCAATAATCAAAATCAGACTCAAGCAGTCATAAGAATTTGGCTAGTTAATCATGCATAATAGAAGTGAAACAAGTAAGTTCACTAAATTCTTACTTGATATGTAGAAGCAGAAACGTTCTAGGATGAGTGAACAAAAGTCTTACTCAAATCATAGAAATAAAGAGTCCTAGTCCTTCAGTCAGTTCCCAGACTTGAGCCACTTATAGGATATTAAGGGGAAGAATAAACATCACTCAAGGATTTACTTCTTCTGTTGGGATAGCTGTTGGCTGTATGGGGGATACAATTAACATATTAGATGGAACTAAGATCTTGCTATTACTTTCATTTGGGGATTAAGTATGATTTAAAGAGAACAATAGGAGTATCAAGTTGACAAGGGATGGCCTTGTGACGGTTATTTTTATGTATCAACTTGACTAGGCACTGAAAGCCCAGATTTAAACATTAATTCTGGATATGTCTGTGAAGATGTTTCAAGATGAGATAAGCGTTTAAGCTGATTGATTCAGTAAAGTAACTTGCATTTCCCAACATAGCTAGGTATCTTCCACTTTGATGATGGTTTGAATCAAATAAAAAGCAGAGGAAAGGTCATCTCTTTCCTTCCTGCTTAACTGCTGAACTGGGATACTGGACTTCTTGGATCTTGAACTAAGATTAACATCATCAGCTCCTCAGTTCTCAGGTTACAACTGGCTTTCCTGTTTGCAGACACCACACCATTAAATCTCTCAGCCTCCAAAATTAATCTCCCTCTCTTCTCTCTCTCTTCAGTGATGGAAAAATAGTATCTTCAGAAAATGGTGTTATGACATTTAGATAGCCATGTGCATGGAAAAAATAAATTTGGACTCCCACCTCACACCATATACAAAAATTAACTTAAATGGATTTTTTAATACTGAAAGAGCTAAAATTGAAAGCTGTTACAAACACACATATGTCTAAAATTTCGTGAATTTAAATTAGGCAATTGTTTCTTGGCTATGATATTGAAACACAAGCAACAAAAGAAAAAATAATACTGAACATCATAGAACTTTAGTGTGTCTAAAGATACTAGTAAGAGAGTGAAAATATAATCTACCTAATTGAATATTTACAAATAACTTATGTGATAAGGGACTATCAGAAATATACAAAGAACCTTTACCACTCAACATTAAAAACACATATAATTAAAAATTAGACAAAATTCTTTACTAGACATTTTCAAAAAGAATAAATCAATAAGTACTTGAAAAGAAGTTCAACCTCATTATTCATTCAGTTCAGTTCAGTTCAGCTGCTCAGTCGTGTCTGACTCTTTGTGACCTCATTATTCATTAGGGAAAAGCAAATTAAAACCAATGTAATATCACTTTATACATACAGGATGGCTAGTTCTTTTGAATAGAAAATAGTGTTAATGAAAATGGAAAGAAACTACAACATCCATGAATTGTTGGTTGAAGGTAAATGGTAAAGCTGTTGTGGAAACATTTAAACTGCTTCTAAGATAAGTTAAACATAGAGTTACCATATTACTCAGCACTTCCACTCCCAAGAGAATTGAAACATCTATTTGCACAAATGCCTATATCCAAATGTTCATAGTAGCATGATCAATTATAATCAAAAAGTGGAAACAATTTAAGTATTCACAGCTGATGAATGGATAAACAAAATGTGTGATAACTATACAATGGAATACTACTCAGTCTAATGCAAATGCATGCACAATATAGATGAATCTTGAAAGCACTGTGTTAAGTGAAAGAAGCCAATCATGAAATACAACAAATTGTATGATTCTATTTATATTAAATGTCCAGAATGAAAAAATCCATACGTATAGAAAGCAGATTAATGATTTCTAGGGAATATAAGAGAAAATATTTGGGAGCTATGCAGATTCTATTTAGATTATGGAGATATTATGAAATCAGATAGTCTTATGGTTGAACAACGTGGTTGAATACACTGAAATCCAATGAATTTTAATTATTTAAATGGTTAAAGTGATTATTTTTATGTTATGTGAATTATATTTCAATTTTTAATCAAAAATTTCTATAAAGTGCATTCATAGATTATTGCAAATGTATAATAATAACCTTCCCTACTATTCTCTCTAGCTTCATTTCCACAAATCTTGAAAACACTCAATTTTAATCTATTGCAATTATTTGATGTCTTTGATAGTCATGATGCTGTTTCATGACTCTACATCTTTGTTTACATTGTTTATTGTGTCTGAAACTCACTCTTCCTAGAACTCTTGTAAGACCTATTTAATCGTCACATCTCAATTTTAGTAGCCAGGATGTTGTTTTTGTTCATTCATTTGACTCACTTGATTCTTCTCCTTGTTCCCATTGTGCTGTCAGTCATAGGTCTTATTCTTCTCACCTGCAAAATTTGATTACTTTGAGTGTTTCTGATAGTATTAAATCCTTAATTCCTTGAAGGCATTTAGAATTCAACAAAATGCTTGATATACAGCGGCCACTTACTGAATATTTGACGTCTCAAGAAAGGTAAAAAGTGTCAAGAGCTAACCTGAGATAGAGAGTATTGAGATACCAGATACTGTAGTAACCTATTAAGATAAAAGGCCAAAATAAAAAACAGTCAAGTCCTTAGTCATTTATTACAATTGTATAAGTAAGACACATGACCCATTGGAAGAGATCCTGATGCTGGGAAAGATTGAAGGTGGGAGGAGAAGGGGACAACAGAGCGTGAGATGGTTGGATGTCATCACCAACTCAATGGACGTGAGTTTAAGCAAACTCCAAGAGTTGGTGACGGACAGGGAGGCCTGGTATGCTGCAGTCCATGGGGTCACAGAGAGTCAGATACAACTGAGTGACTGAACTGAACTGACTGAAGTCAGAGAAAGTAGGAAGGATTTCCTCATGGAATAGAGTACTGCTAAAGGACAGTGAAGGCACTCTGAAAAAAAGCCTGTGATTCTATGTACCAGAGGTCCAGAGGATGGAGTTGGGATGTGTGATGTAGAACGCCTAATGGTGGGAAAATTTTTAGTATTGAGTTTCAGCAGAAGAAAAGTATATTCTGGATCTCTCTAACCACTCCCCTCTTTCACACCAAGAAGTCTTGTCAGAAGCACCTATGAAAGGCATCTGCTGAAAGTCTCAGTTAAAGAAACCTCCAAGTGGAAGTGTCTAGACTAGAAACACAGATATTTGTAAGAACATAGCTGGCTTGAAGGGTCTGAGTTTTTTACTGTAACTCTCTCCAAAATTGTAATGCAATGGCTTTGTACCAGGCCTAGGGTAGTTTTTCCCTGTAAGATAATCCAGCCAATGCCTTGTAATTGTCTATAGTCAGACCTGAGAAAACACGGATAGTTTTTTAGCCAGAAGCTGTACACTTTAAAAAGAAGGGAAGGGGGAGCCCCTCTCATACTTATCATCATTCGAGAAATATAAATCAAAACCACAATGAGATACACTTTGCACCTGCTAGAATGACTGTAATTAAAAACAAACAAGCAAAAAGTACAAAGTATACTTAAAAATAAGTACAAAGCACTTATTTTTTAACTTTACAAAACAAGTACTCCAGGACAGATTTCAAGAAAAACATTAAGACTTTTGATAAAGGAAATATAGTGAGGTCACAAAACTCTCATAAAGGTACTCTTGAAATTGGCTGGATTTTACTGGTGGGTAGGGTCATCTCAGGAACTGAAAACAAAGTAAGTGAAGGCATCAACACAAGGAAATACTCAGAGAATAGAAAAGTATTAGTAAAATTCTGATTTATCTGAAGTATAGAAGAGAAGACATCTCCAAAGACATTGCTGGGAAATCAGTAGTTTTTGGCCATGGTATAAAATGTCTTCAGTATGTATTTTTAAGTCTTTAATTCTAAAAGGGATAAAAAGTCATTTATGCTTTGAATACTATGAGATATAATTAAAGTTTGCTTTAAGACCACTTAAAGACATTTTCATCATCAGAAAAAATAATTTACCACTATTTAGTTTATTTTCTCTTGAAATAGTTC
>SJYC01125716.1:0-19973 GCA_006408675.1 Madoqua kirkii
TTTTTTTTTTTTTTTTAATTCACATGCTTGATATCTGGCCTGGAATGTTGAGACCAGCTGCATTGGATCAGACATTCTGCTCTCTCCATGGCCTCACCACATAGGTAGCTTGGGGCACCTCAGAGCCTGATATCATAGGATAGTGAGATTTCTTACATGAAGGTTGATTTCCCCAAGAGTAGGCATTCCAAGTGGCCAGAAAGAAGCAGGGAGGTTTCTAATGACTTAACCATGGAAAGTATACAAAGCAAGAATTCTGCCTCATTCTTTGATCAACCTAAGCACTAAGGCCGCCTCAAACTTGGTTGCAGACATAACAAAGAATATATTATTTTAAATTCCCTCATTGTATCAGGACTTTTCATCAGGAACTATGGCAGACTTTAGTTATGTTTATTGTTAGATAAGCTATCAGAAAACATCAAGCCATTATCCTAGAAATAAATATCTTTATATCATATTTTCAGCATGCTTCAATTATTAAAATGTATTTTTCTAGATATCTGGCATTAGGTGTGTTGCCTGACCATTATAAGTGTAATTTTTCTTATCCCTCATTGGAAACAATAGCAGCTATTCCATAAGATTAATTTGGATTGGAGATAATCTTTGTTATATATTGGGCACTCAATAAATGGCAGTTGCTATTTTATCATTATTGACATCAGCATACATTGTACTTCTAATACACAAGTGGAACTGTCTTTCTAAATCAAGCCCATGTTCCTCACCTGTTTAGTCACTGATTTTTGGCTGACTTAGATCTCACTATAAAGGACAATTCTATGGTTTACTACTCCCTGTGTGTTCGTCATGTCCAACTCTTTGTGACTCAATGTACTGCAGCCTACCAGGCTCCTCTGTCCTGTTACACTCCAGGCAAGAATACTGGAATGGGTAGCCGTTCCCTTCTCCAGGGGATCTTCCTGATCCAGGGATCAAACTTGGGTCTCCTGCATCACAGGCAAATTCTTTCCCATCTGAGTCACCAGGGAAGCCCATTAGTATTTCCTACCTACTTGTTATTCCATTTGTTCAACTTCTTCTTCCTCCTCATCATAACTTTCACTCAAATTAACCTGAATTCATTAAGGCAGTGTAACTTGCACTATCATAAGTTTTTCTGGAGTTTAAATGGAATAGTTGAACATACTGCCTGGTGCCCCTACAGTGAGACTGTGCCCTAACCTCACCGAGATGAAGTATATCTTCAAGTTGTTCAACTCTTCCTGGTGTCCTAACCAACCTACATCTAAGTTTAAAGTAAACACAAATTGAGATATTCCATCCACAAATTAGTAACATTTTCTCCCTTATATTTAGGTTGTTATTTTTCTGTATTTATTGAACTCAATCCCAAGAGAAGGGTCACCCTGAGAAATTTCAGAAGAAAATACATGTTCATCCTCACATGTTATTTTTTGACTAGGATCGTGGTTAAACATCTCACTCCTTTAATAATTAATACCAGATGGATTTGGGGGCAAAGGAGAATATCCTTGATTAAAAAAAAATACTATGTGAGTGCCTATCAAACAGCATTAGTAATTTAGTGTTAGATGCTTTCCTTTCTTCATGATTTTGTTACATCACAGAATTTGTAAGTCAATTCCTAAGAACAGATTTCTATTCCTAAGATTATATATATTATATATGTTTATCTGTATGTGTATATCTGTGTCTGTGTATACATTGATATATATTCAACAGTCTGAGTTACCATTCTTATCTGTAGATATAAGTAGGAAATGACACACTAATAGAATTTAGAGATGTTTAATGCTACTAAGCCCTTTTACCTAAAAATAACATCTTTAGGTCTTCTTTACACAGTTTTATTAATCAAGCCTTCTACATAACAAATTCATGTGAATTGAAGAACTAATCAATAAATCATATATCATTAATTAACCAGAATTACATTAAGTATAAAAAAATCTCATTATTTACTGGAATTTAATGGCCAGATACAAAGGCTTAGAACTACTTTGACATATATTACTTTCATTCAGTAAATGCTGCCTATGCTTAAGCTGACTCTGTACAAACACATTTGGGGAAAACAACATGAGCAGTGTGGCTGCATTCAATGTCAATCAAATTATATTAATATGAAATAATATTACTAACATTTACTTTATATATTATTTTTATATAATTTAAATGTCTCCAAAAAATGGGTAACTGCATACCTTGGAGGAATCCTGAATGACTGAATCACAAGCTGTGGCACAACCCCAGCTAAGTTAAACTGTCCATTTTTAAACTTAGTTTCAAATGTCAAGAGACAGTCAGGAATGCATATCTCATATAACCTGTGACTACTATCTACCTGTAAACCCATGCTTCCTCTTTTATCTGAATTCAATTTAAGAAAACATGAACATTTTACATAGCATGTATTTTTTACCTTCTTTATTTTATTTTATTGTATGCTGGAAGCCATTTTTTCATTATGTCTATTTCTATATAAATAAAGGTGCTGATGTGTATGTACCAAACAGTCATATAGGAAAACAATCCAATGAGTTAGATACTCTTATTAAGCCCATTTTGCCAATGGCGAATTAGAGGCACAGGGAAGGTAAATAACTTGCTCAAGTCACAAATTTACATTAAGTTACTATTTGGATTAGTTTCTTATTGTCACCATAACAAATTACTGCAGCTTAAAACAACACTTGCTTATTACCTCATAGGTCTGCAGGTTAGAAATCTGACACTGGTCTCATTGGGCTAAAATTTAAGTGTTGGCAGGACTGTGTTCCTCACTGGAAGCTCGGGGAAAGAATCAAATTCCAAGCCCATTCAAACTGTTAGCCTATTTCAGTTCATTACAACTGCAAGAATGAGGTCCTTGCTCATGAAAGATATCAGCTAGGAGTTAGCCTTTATTCTTCAGGCTGTCTTCACTCCTTTACATGCTTTCTATGAGTTCATAAAGGCCTCTCTCCAGACTTCTAAAGATACAGCCCCTATCATTCAGAACCATTAAAGGTTCTGCAAATCTTTCACAGAGCTTCCCAGGTGACTCAGTGTTAAAGAATCCACCTGCAGGAGATGCAAGAGACATGAGTTTAGTCTCTTAGTCAGAAAGATTCCCCTGGAGGAGAAAATGGCAACGCACTCCAGTATTCTTGCCTGAAGAATCCCTTGGACAGCTGTAGGCTATGGGTTTACAAAGAGTTTTTAGAAAAGGCAAGGAACCAGAGATCAAATTGCCGGCATCCACTAGATCATGGAAAAGCAAGAGAGTTCCAGAAAAACATCTATTTCTGCTTTATTGACTATGCCAAAGCCTTTGATTGTGTTGATCACAACAAACTATGGAAAATTTGAGAGAGATGGGAATACCAGACTACCTAACCTGCCTCTTGAGAAATCTGTATGCAGGCTAGGAAGCAACAGTTAGAACTGGACATGGAACAACAGACTGGTTCCAAATAGGAAAAGGAGTATGTCAAGGCTGTATATTGTCACTCTGCTTTTTTAACTTTATATGCACAGTACATCATGAGAAATGCTGGACTGGAAGAGACACAAGCTGGAATCAAGATTGCCGGGAGAAATATCAATAACCTCAGGTGTGCAGATGACACCACCCTTATGGCAGAAAGTAAAGAGGGTTTAAAAAGTCTCTTGATGAAAGTGAAAGAGGAGAGTGAAAAAGTTGGCTTAAAGCTCACCATTCAGAAGATGAAGATCATGGCATCTGGTCTCATCACTTCCTGGGAAATAGATGGGGAAACAGTGGAAATAATGTCAGACTTTATTTTTTGGGGGGGCTCCATAATCACAGTAGATGGTGACTACAGCCATGAAATTAAAAGACGCTTATTCCTTGGCAGAAAAGTTATGACCAACCTAGAAAGCGTATTTAAAATCTGAGACATTACTTTGCCAACTAAGGTCCATCTAGTCAAGGCTATAATTTTTCCACTAGTCATGTATGGATATGAGAGTGGACTGTGAAGAAAGCTGAGCACCGAAGAATTGATGCTTTTGAACTGTGGTGTTGGAGAAGACTCTTGAGAATCCCTTGGACTGCAAGGAGATCCAACTATTCCATTCTAAAGTAGATCAGTCCTCGGTGTTTATTGGAAGGAATGATGCTAAAGCTGAAACTCCAGTACTTTTGCCACCTCATGCAAGGAGTTGACTCATTGGAAAAGACTCTGATGCTCGGAGGGATTGGGGAGTGGAGTAGAGGGGATGACAGAGGATGAGATGGCTGGATGGCCTCACTGACTTGATGGATGTGAGTTTGAGTGCAGTCTGGGAGATGGTGATGGACTGGGAGGCCTGACGTGCTGCAATTAATGGGGTCACAAACAGTCAGACATGACTGAGCAACTGAACTTATCTGAACTGAACCATAATTATCTCTGGAAAGTTCCTTTTCCCATGCAATGTAATATATTCACAGGTTCTATGGATTTTGTGTGGACATTGTTGATGAGACCACTATTAAGCCTATTATACTACTGTTCAATTTTTTCATTAGTTTTAGGGTAGTTTCATCTTCCCTGGTAAACTGCTTAAAGTTAATTTATTACAGTAAAAATAACTGTACTATTTTAATTAGCAGCAAGACTTTTAAATCAAAAACCTTTACTGCATAAGAATGCTTATGTAAACATAAGCAGATTAGCCTTGTTAATATTTTTCTGTTCACTTTAACCAGATTTCCTGGAAGTTTCATACATGGGGCAATGGGAAAAGATGAAAGAAGAATCTAAGATGTCCAAATTTCCGATGTTGTTCTCTGTGTTTTGGTATATCATGAATAAGCAAATAGTGGAAAGAGTACAAACTTCCTTCTTTTCTTTCTATGCATTTCTCCTAAGTTCCTTATTTACAGGCTGCTGTACCAAAGTGTCATTCACTCAATTACTCTTTCTCAATCATTGCTGCAGAAGTATGTAATAATGTACCAGTGAAGAATAAAGCCCTTTTTTAAATATATAACTATCAGTCATAGATAATGATTTATAAACCTACAAGAACTCATCCCAGTTAATGATCCTATTCATTCTTAGTTTATAAATTATTCACAAAAGGCACACTAATTAATTCAACCTGAGTGATTATCCAAAATAAAATCTTGAACTGCCTTATGAGGTTCCTCCAGTTTTATTCATTCTATTGACAAGGTCTGAGAGGTGATGTTAATGAAGACAAGAAAAGAGACATACATAATAGGAGAAGGCTGTGAGAGGGTACAGAATATATGGTAAAAAAAAATAGCAATTATAAACAGTGCTGCGATGAACATTGGGGTACACTTGACTCTTTCAATTCTGGTTTCCTCGGTGTTTATGTCCAGCAGTGGGCTTACTGGGTCATAAGGCAGTTCTGTTTCCAGTTTTTGCAGGATAGTAGGGGGAGTAAGGAGGAAGGGGGATTCAGGATGGAGAATACGTTTATACCTGTGGCAAATTCATGTTGATGTATATCAAAACCAATACATTATTGTAAAGTAGTTAACCTCCAGTTAAAATAAATAAACATATTAAAAAAGTAGATGGCAAAAGGATTACAAAGAAAATGATGACGATTAATATTAATGGAATGTTTGGTTATTTTAAGTATAGTAATAAATAAATATCAAAAAGAAGCTTATTCTGGAGTTTACAAGGCTAAAAGTTTTCCACTGTATTTCACGGTTAAAATATTTTAGTTTTCAAGCTATTTTTCCCTCTTAAATTAAGTTGCAGAAAGGAAATACTTTTTTTTTTTTTTTTTTACCTCTTTTTATTTTAATAATATAGAACATAGTTCAGGGCGTGGCTCATCTAGTCACTGGCACAACCCTGAAAATAAGTCTGCTCCCTGGAATGAAGCATGTGGAATGTTTCAGACTCTGCTAAAATTTATATAAAGAAGTACCAGTCCACAAAATCATATAACCAATTCATAGAGCTTTTTTGCAACCCACAGTAGATGATAACTCTAACCTAAAGAGACACATCAGGATAGACTCAGTGCTGATTTAGTGCTAATCACTCTAGGGCCATACTTCTTAATTTCTTGTTTCTTTGCTAGAAGCTGGGTTAGAGAGTAGAAGAAAGCAGAGTATCAAATGTGGGGACCAAAGCATCCAGCAACAGAGCAAACAAGGCCATTTTTAACGGCCATCATAAAGGTTCTCAAATTAAGCATGCTGCGGATCCCACAGTTGTTTTGTAATAATGCAGGTTATGGGCCATCACCCAAACTGACCCTCTAGATTATTTTTTATGAAGCATCATAAATCATCTGAATATTATATTTTGGAAAAATGGTTAGTTAGAAAGTAGCCTTTGGGAAAAGACCCATAATTTTATGTTAACATCTTCACGTCCTTGTTGTGTGAGTTTTATCAAGTTATTTAAATTCACTAAATCACAGCTTAACAAAGTAAATGGTAATAAAGTCTATCTCACAAGATTACCTGAAAGGCTAGTACATGTCACATAGTACATATTGACTATTTGCTCATTGAAAATAACTACTCTTAATAGAGCTGAGAACAAGGCAAACCCGAAGATCTCTATAAGGAAATTACTACACTTCATCCTTTATTCTTACTGGTAAAACTAAGGATATCACTTAGTTTAAAAAAAAAACAAAACTTTTTATAATATGCTGTAAACAAATAAAGTAAAAATAAAAATTAAAAAAAAAAACACTCAGTCTTTGGGTGTAAAATGAGAGTCAAATAGAGAATTCCTATAACCTTTGTTTCTTTTATTTCTAAAAATGATCAAAAAGGGGGAAATGAGCTTATAGCTAAAGGTTTAATACAATGTGAATTCTGTGGAACACGATATAAAAAAATCTGGTGGGAATAGACATATGAGGTTTTCTTTAGAAGAGAAACAGAAGCTTCACAGTTCCAAATTTCACAGTTCTCCCAGGCTCCAGAATTTATAGCATTTTCCAAAATAGTATTTTATATGTAATATCTTTATTTGCTCATATAAAAATGCAGCATTTTCAGTAAAAGTACTATTACTTCAATTAACTTTTACTACTTTTTATATACTATAGATGCTACTCTTTACTGAGCATTTCCAGACTCCTTAATTATGTGGACTTGCTAATGAAGTAGCAAACATTCCACAGTTTTTTCTTTTTTTTTTTTAAGAAATTTTAATTTCTTATTCATAATGAAATTAAACAGATGTTAGTTATTTGGGGACCTAAAAGAAATTTAATCTCTTTGCAGCCATGAAATTAAAAGACGCTTACTCCTTGGAAGAAAAATTATAACCAACCTCTGTCTCTTATACACATCTAATGAAGTAGCAAACATTCCACAGTTTTTTCTTTTTTTTTTTTAAGAAATTTTAATTTCTTATTCATAATGAAATTAAACAGATGTTAGTTATTTGGGGACCTAAAAGAAATTTAATCTCACATTTATCATTAAGACAAAAAGATCCTTCTCCACTCTGTACACTACAACATATTTTCAGTGTAATATTTGCTCTTTAAATGTATGAGTTAAAAATTCCTCAAAATATGGTAATGAACTTTAAATATTTGGCAATAAGGACTGTCTATGATATGAAGCAGGTTCTCAGTATTAACTCATAATTACTCTTCATATTCTTAAATTTGTTAACAAATCAAGCAACAGAACAAAAACTGGAAAAATTTGAAACATTAGTTCCTGAACCATTTATACTCAAATTATAAAACAGCCAAAAGGTTAAGTTAATCAAACATATGTCTCATAGCTAAAGAAAAGGAAAATGAAATATATGGAAATTCATGTAAAATGAATTCAACTGCATTGTATTATTCCAAAGTTGAAGAAATATGCATTTCTTTGTTAATAGCTCAGTTGGTAGAGAATCCCCCTGCAAAGCAAGAGACTGCCTGCAAGGCAGGAGATGCAGATTCAATCCCTGGCTCAGTAAAGTACCCTGGAGAAGGGAATGGCAACCCACTCCAGTATTCTTGCCTGGGAAATCCCAAGGATAGAGGAGTCTGGCAGGCTACAGTCCATGGGGATGCAAGGAGTCAGACACGACTTAGTGACCTAACCACATTAGTAGCAAAGCCAAATCTTGGAACTGAATTGTAAACTAAACAAACAAACAAACAAAAAAAAAAAAGTGAAAATTACTAAAGTCCTTGATTTGTAAATTATATAACAGCATTATAAATTAAGTCCACATAATCTTATAGATGGGGATTCCAGCATAAGTCTTTTATTAATATATTTTAGTGTAATTTCCATGACCAAAGTACTAGGAAAGAATCCACTTTTTCAAAACATAGATTTTGAAGTTCTGAAAAAAAGATAAGTGTTTCAATAAGTGTTTTTGACAAATGCATGAATAATTTTAATAATATCTCCTTGTATGAAATCAGCCAGATCTCAAGAGTTATTTGTACAGCTACTTCGACAATGATTTCTTCTCCTCCATGAACCTCTTAGTATTAGTATTTTATGCCATGTATTATCATTGATTGTTGCAATCATTTAATATCTCCAATTCATATTCCATGACAATTCTAGCTCTTGACTCACTGTCATTCCCTTCAAACATATTCTCTCATAATGTGTGGAGACAAATTCTCATACAGACAATTGATCTTCACATGACTTCTCCTCCCTTGACCTTTCTTTCAGTAACCTCTCATCAAATTTTTCTCAGCCATTCAATAACAGCATAACATTGTGGTGAGCCAGGTACCCTTGATTATACTGTGTTAACAAAGATCATCAAACTGATCATCAAAATCATCCAGGATGTGTTAACATGGCAAATGTTTAACGTTGCCTTGTGGCCAAGATCTGCCTGTCTTTGGCTTAGATTTATAGAAGAATATGGGCATTTATTGCCAAATTCAGACTTAAATTGAAGAAAGTCAGGAAAACCACTAGACCATTCAGGTATGATCTAAATCAAATCCCTTATGATTATATAGTGGAAGTGAGAAATAGATTTAAGGAACTAGATCGACAGAGTGCCTGATGAACTATGGACAGAGGTTCATGACATTGTACAGGAGACAGGGATCAAGACCATCCCCCTGGAAAAGATATGCAAAAATGCAAAATGGCTGTTTGAGGAGGCCTTACAAATAGCTGTGAAAAGAAGAGAAGTGAAAGCAGAGGAGAAAATGAAAGATACAGTCACCTGAATGCAGAGTTCCAAAGAACAGCAAGAAGAGACAAAAAAAAAAAAAAAAAAAAAAAAACCAACAACCTTCCTCAGCAATCAATGCAAAGAAATAGAGGAAAAGAACAGAATGGGAAAGACTAGAGATCTCTTCAAGAAAATTAGACACACCAAGGGAATATTTCATGCAAAGATGGACTTGATAAAGGACAGAAATGGTATGAAACTAACAGAAGCAGAAGATATTAAGAAGAGGTGGCAAGAATATACAGAACTGTACAAAAAAGAGCTTCATGACCAAGATAATCATGATGGTATGATCACTCACCTAGAGGCAGACATCTTAAATTGAGAAGTCAAGTGGGCCTTACTTAGCATCACTATGAACAAAGCTAGTAGAGGTGATGGAATTTCAGTTGGGCTGTTTCAAATCCTGAAAGAAGATGCTGTGAAAGTGCTGCTCTCAATATGCCAACAAATCTGGAAAACTCAGCAGTGGCCACAACTGGAAAAGGTCAGTTTTCATTCCAATCCCAAAGAAAGGTAATGGCAAAGACTGTTCAAACTACTGCACAATTGCACTCATCTCACCCACTTGTAAAGTAATGCTCAAAATTTTCCAAGCCAGGCTTCAGCAATATGTAAACCATGAACTTCTGGACGTTCAAGATGGTTTTAGAAAAGGCAGAAGAACCAGAAATCAAATTGCCAAAATCTGCTAAATCATGGAAAAAGCAAGAGAGTTTCAGGAAAACAAACAAACAAACATCTATTTCTGTTTTATTAACTATGCCAAAGCCTTTGACTGTGTGGATCACAATAAACAGTGGAAAATTTGAGAGACATGGGAATACCAGACCACCTGACCTGCCTCTTGAGAAATCTGTATGCAGGTCAAGAAACAACAGTTTGAACTGGACATGGAACAACAGACTGTTTCCAAATAGGAAAAGGAATACGTCACGGCTGTATATTGTCACCCTGCTTATTTAACTTATATGCAGAGTACATCATGAGAAACGCTGGGCTGGAAGAAGCACAAGCTGGAATCAAGATTGCTGGGAGAAATATCAATAACCTCAGATATGCAAATGACACCACCCTTATGGCAGAAAGTGAAGATGAGCTAGAGAGCCTCTTGATGAAAGTGAAAATAGACAGTGAAAAAGATGGCTTAAAGCTCAGCATTCTGAAAACGAAGATCATGGCATCTGGTCTCATCACTTCCTAGGAAATAGATGGGGAAACAGTGGAAACAGTGTCAGACTTTATTTTGTATGGCTCCAACATCACTGTAGATGGTGATTGCAGCCATGAAATTAAAAGACGCTTACTCCTTGGAAGAAAAATTATAACCAACCTAGATACCATGTTGAAAAGCAGAGACATTACTTTGCCAACAATGGTAAATCTAGCCAAAGGTATGGTTTCTCCAGTGGTCATGTATGGATGTGAGAGTTGGACTGTGAAAAAAGCTGAGCGCCAAAGAATTGATACTTTTGAACTGTGGTGTTGGAGAAGACTTTTGAGATTCCCTTTGATGGCAAGAAGATCTATCCAGTCCATCCTAAAGGAGACTAGTCCTGGGTATTCATTGGAAGGATTGATGCTGAAGCTGAAACTCCAGTACTTTGGCCAGCTCATGCAAAGATTTGACTCATTGGAAAAGACTCTGTTGCTAGGAGGGATTAGGATCAGGAGGAGAAGGAAATGACAGAGGATGAGACAGCTGGATGGCATCACGGACTTGATGGACGCGAGTCTGAGTGAACACTGGGAGTTGGTGATGAACAGGGAGGCCTGGTGTGCTGTGATTCATGGGGTCACAAAGAGTCGGACACGATTGATCGATTGAACCAAACTGAATGAGCATTTATTGCATTTTATTTTTTACACTATTTATAATCACATCAGTATTTCCACAACTACAGCTTGATTAAAGAATATAAAAAATGGAGAAATCTAATTTTTAAACATACTCAACATGGGAGTGATCCTCCTGGTCTGATTTCTGTGACCAATGTAAGTTACATGGACATACCCAAAGTCAAGGACTCTAAAAGTGAAATCCTATTATGTGGCTGGGTTGGAGAGCAAATAGGAAATATGAATAAGTTCTAGTTTACTATATTATATATATTTTTATATTAGTTCACTAAAACAGACTTAAAAATTTTTCCTAATAAATATACTTTATTTTCAACTTTATTTTCATACTTTTTATCCTCTGATACATCCCAGCTCACTCCCTCTAGTACTCCAACTGTAACAATTTTTCAGTTCCATCTACTTTTTCACTCTCTCTCATATCCTCTCATCTTCTTATATAACTTCGTAACTTTAAAATAAGTTCAGCATTTTATATTCAAGGTATGTATTATATATATTCAAGCTATCTGAACATATGCTCAGTCCCCATCCACCATCCTGCTTTCTTCAAGATACTTTCAGTTCAGTACAGTTGCTCAGTCATGTCCAACCTTGTGACCCTATGGACTACAGCATTCCAGGCCTCCCTGCCCATCACCAACTCTCGGAGTTTACCCAAACTCATCTCCATTAAGTTGGTGATGCCATTCAATCATCTTATCTTCTGTTGTCCCTTTCTTCTCCTGCCTTCAATCTTTCCTAGCATCTGGGGCTTTTCCAATGAGTCAGTTCCTTGCATCAGGTGGCCAAAGTATTGGAGTTTCAGCTTCAGCATCAGTCCTTCCAATAATATTCAGAACTGATTTCCTTTAGGATGGACTGGCAGAGTCTTCTCCAACACCACAGTTCAAAAGCATCAATTCTTTAGTGCTCAGCTTTCTTTGATGATACTTTAGTGGAAAATAACTGCAACTTGGTTAAATCAAGCTCAACATATTCTGCATCTGCACTTGCTGACAGAACAAAGCTGACAGACTAAATGCTGACAGGCTCTACATGCACTCACACTAACTTCATACTGCTTAGGACTGCTTATCATTCTTACTTCTTTTATATTGTTTACTGCATCTGCCTGCAATGCAGGAGACTTGGGTTCGATCCCTGGGTCGGGAAGGTCCCCTGGAGAAGGAAATGGCAACCACTCCAGTATTCTTGCCTGGAGAATCCCATGGACGGAGGAGCCTGGTGGGCTACAGTCCACGGGGTCGCAGAGTCGACTTCACTTCACTTCACTTCTAAGACAAACAACATCAGAATTTCTCCTCCAACTTTTACCACTCCCTACCTAATTTTCATTTTCACTCAATAACATCCCATGTACCACAGCAATAATTTTAGCTTGCTTTAATTACACTTTGTGAAATAGATCATACACACATATGAGGCTATAAAGCAGATAAACTGTCCTTTGAAGGAATAGGAAACTTCTGAAAAGATAATACTTTACCTCCCACCACAAATTCTTTCTATCTCTTTACACCTGTGTTTATATCCCTCCCCCTCCCCCATATTTTAGCACCAAGCAGCTGCTTTTTGCCCTTCCTGAGGACATATCGTCCACTTTTTGTTTACATTTCATTTCTTACGTAAAATCTTTTGTCTATATACACTATTAACTCTACATCTTCTGCTGACAGTTTCTGTCCTATTTGTGTTGTTCTATTATTGTTCCTTCTTAAATTAAATTTATCCAATAGTTATCTATACTTATTTTATTTTACTGCAAACAGATTTTAATCTTAACATCAAACAAAGCTTTTTTGAATCTTTATGCTGCAAAATAAAGCACTATTTCTCAGTTCTTGTTTATACATCCTCTCTGTAAGATTTAACAACCGATCATTCAAAATATTTTCTTTATAGGACTTTTGGAATATATTCCTCACTACCACCTACCTTGCTAGTAGCCATCTCTTCTTTCTTCTACTTTGCTGATTCCTCCATGTCTCCAGCTTTCAAGTGATAGAATTTCCCAGGTGTCTCTGCATTTAGTTTTCCTTTTTATTTTTTCTACCTGCACTCTTCCTTGGCAATTTTATGCATGTTCATAGGATTAAACATTATTATAAACTGATGCTCCCAAGTTGTATATTAACGTGAACCTCTCTCCTAAACTCAAGTTTAAAACACACACACACACACAAACTGCCGTCTTGATATCCTAGAAAAGTAAAAAAAAAAAAAACTGGACACTTAATCTCAACCCTAAATATGTTCATATCACACTGCTCTTTATCTCAGTACATGAGAACTCCACCTTATCATCACATCAAAAAAAAAAAAAAAAATGAGGGTTGCTCTTGACTCTTCTATTGTATATTCTACATTCAATCTATCAAAATATCCAGTTTTCCCTACCCACAAACTATATGAAAATAGACTTTATTCTCTCTTTAAATACTATTATCCTGGCCCAAATTTTTCTTTTTTTTTAATTTTATTTTTACTTTATTCTACTTTACAATACTGTATTGGCTTTGCCATACATTGACATGAATCAGCCACAGGTGTACACGAGCTCCCAATCCTGAAACCCCCTCCCACCTCTCATCCCATATCATCTCTCTGGATTATCCCTATGCACCAGCCCCAAGCATCCTGTATCCTGTATCAAACATAAACAAGGAAGGGAAAAGAGAAATGGGTTACAGAATAAGGAGAAGAAGAAACAGAAGGAGAAGAACCATCATCTGTGTCCTTGGTTTGAAACCACATCAGAGTCAGGAATGGAAAGCTGCGACAGTAGTTGCTATGGTTATATTAGCGTGGGTGAAAAGCAAAAAGAGAACAGAAAGAATAATCTTTTTGCAATTCAGGGATCTGGGTCTTATCTCCCTTTCAGGCATTTTTTTCTCCCTCCTCTCGTATTTCAACTGCTCCAACCATCATGGACTTCTCACTATGCCATAGACAAAGTCAGCAATCTCTACTCTCAGGGCTTCAGTCCCAAAGGTTTACTCTTTCCAGGATACTATTCTTCCAGTCATTTCCTTGGCACACTACCTCACTTTATTCAGCTTTATTTTCATATATCACCTTATCAGTTGTGGTTTTCCACACCAACTATCTAATTTAAAACCACTTTCATTTTATCTTACCTGTTTTTCTAAGAAATATCTGAAGTAATGTTCTATATTTCTATTTATTCACTTATGGCACTTTCACTCAAACAATAGCTGAGAAAAGGACTTTGATAATTCATCACTGCATCAACAGTGCCCGGAACAGTGTCTGGTACATTTTGAGCTCGAAGTTGATATTTTAAAAAAGTAAAAAAACATAAACTATGAATCTATTGTTAGCATTTTGTTTCATTAAAAAAAAATAACCTGAAATGATTAGGAACTCAGTAATATAGCTAATCAACATAAATCAGGTGTCTGCAAACTATGTCCAGAAGGCCACATTCATCCTGTTCTTTTTTTTTTTTTTTTTTTTTGTAAATAAAGTTCTTTGCAAGATATCCAGGCTCATTTATTTGCCTTTGTCTATGGCTACTTTGGAGCTAAGCCAAGAGCCTTTATGACCTGCAAAGCATAAAATATTTACCATCTGGCTCTTTTTAGAAAACATGTGCCAAGCCTTTACCTAACCTATAAAATTCTGGCTTAATTTCCTATGTTTCCTTTCTTTGGGGGGTGGGGGTCATTACTGCCTTCTATATTGCTAGTCACCTCAAAGCAATGCTGGAAACAATGGAAAATTTACTAACCTTGAAATAGGGGACTGGAGATATTTATGAAGAATTCAATGTCAGCTGTTCAACTTCAGAACCAATAACATATTTATAAAATGTTCTCTTTTACTATTTCTTTCTATAATTTAGTCAGGCATTTTTCTGAGAGGACAGTGATCTATAAAGAAAACTCTGGAGATATTCTTATTCCTAAGGTTGGAAACTACTTAGAACAATTTCGCTTGAATGAGAGAATTTTAATTGTATCATTTGATTTTCTTGCCCAAATCACTTCATTTCATACCCACTAACAATAGACTTGTCAGGAACACTACCTCCAACTGGAAAATATTTGCCTTATACTGATAGATGAGCAGGAAGCTGAAATAGAAGGGGGAAATCTTTCCTAGTCAAATGTAACTTTATTATCAGTCATCAACTTGGGCTAATTTTCTGATATAAAGATTTCCTATCAAAAAATGTAGGCAAGGATACATATTTCCCACACCCTATTTAATTTGTGGTACTCAGGATTAAAAAAAAAAATTAATATCCTACTTTGCAGTGAAGAACCAGGTCTGACTCTACATTGGAACCTTTTTTTTTTTTTAACTTGCTTGAGCTCCCCTGGTGGCTCAGGGGGTAAAGCATCTACTGGCAATGTGGAAGACCTAGGTTTGATCCCTGGGCTGGAAAAATCCCCTGGAGAAGGGGATGGCAACCCACTTCAGTATTCTTGCCTGGAAAATTCCACAGATGGAGGAGCCTGGTAGGTTACAGTCCATGGAATCGCAAAGAGACACACATGACTGAGTAATTCACTTCTTCGCTGATGTTGGCATTATAATAATACATAATGGCCTGCCTCAGAGGACCCTGCCCCTCTGCCTACCTATTAAACTGAAAAGCTTTTGTTCAGCTCATAAAGAGGTAATCTGACCCTGCCCACCTGTGAATGGCTAAAAATTGAAGAGATTAACAAACACTTTCCAAAGGCTGGGATTTCCCGGAGATGTTTTGCAAGACTGAAAACTCTTTTTACTTTTCTTTCTCATTGCTCTCCCTCTATTCTGCCTTTTGACTATAGTTCCTCATTGTTTCTCTCTGCCTCAATAAAAGAACCTGACATCCAGAACCCAACAAGTTGGTTATTTTAAGACATTAGTCAGCCACCTTCTTGGTCAACCAGCTTTCCAAATAAAATCCTATTCCTTGCCTCAGTGACTAATCTCTCAGATTCATTGGCCTGCTGTGCAGTGAGCAGAGTGAGTTTGTATAACACTGCTTATATAATTAAAGCAATCACACACAACTAGAGCCTGAAATAAATATTTCTATCCTCAGAGTAAGAAAAATGTGGGTTAAAAGTTTTGTTCAGCTAGTTAATAGTAGGAGACCTGAGTACTTTGATCACCTTTTGGATGGTGGATAATAGACTACAAATAAAGAAAAAGTAAGATCATGTAACACACTGTCAGCATGCAATGAATGATAAATCATTCAGTTCAGTTTCTCAGTCATGTCCAACTATTTGCAACCCCATGGACTGCACCATGCTAGGCTTCCCTGTCCAATTTCCAGAGCTTGCTGAAACTCATGTCAATCGAGTTGGTGATGCTATCCAATCATTTCATCCTCTGTTGTCCCCTTCTTCTCCCGCCTTCAATTTTGCCCAGTATCAGGGTCTTTTCCAATGAATCAGTTCTTCTCATCAGGTAGCCAAAGTATCAGAGCTTCAGCTTTAGTATCAGTCCTTCCAGTGAATATCATGGACTGATTTCCTTTTGTTCCATTGATCTATATTTCTGTCTTTGTGCCAATACCATACTGTCTTAATGACTGTGGCTTTGTAGTAGAGCCTGAAGTCAGGCAAGTTGATTATTCCAGTTCCATTCTTCTTTCTCAAGATTACTTTGGCTATTCTAGGTTTTTTGTATTTCCATACAAATCTCAAAATTATTTGTTCTAGTTCTGTGAAAAATACTGCTGGTAGCTTGATAGGGATTGCATTGAATCTGTAGATTGCGTTGGGTAGTATACTCATTTTCACTATATTGACTCTTCTGATCCATGAACACGGTATATTTCTCCATCTATAAGTGTCCACTTTGATTTTTTTCATCAGTGTTTTATAGTTTTTGATATATAGGTCTTTAGTTTCTTTAGGTAGGTATATTCATAAGTATTTTATGCTTTTTGTTGCAATGGTGAATGGAATTGCTTCCTTAACTTCTTTTTCTACTTTCTCATTATTAGTGTATAGGAATGCAAGGGATTTCTGAGTGTTGATTTTATATCCTGCAACTTTACTATATTCACTGACTAGCTCTAGACAAAGCAGGCTAGAATATACAATGGAGTAAAGACAATCTCTTTAACAAGTGGTGCTGGGAAAACTGGTCAACCACTTGTAGAAAATGAAACTAGATCACTTTCTAACATCACACACAAAAAATAAACTCAAAATGAATTAAAGATCTAAATGTAAGACCAGAAAATATAAAATTCCTAGAGGAGAACATAGGCAAAACACTCTCCAACATAAATCATAGCAGGATTCTCTGTGATCCACCTCCCAGAATGCTGGAAATAAAAGCAAAAATAAACAAATGGGATCTAATTAAAGTTAAAAGCTTCTGCACAACAAAGGAAACTATAAATAAGGTGAAAAGACAGCCTTCTGAATGGGAGAAAAGAAGAACAAATGCAGCAACTGACAAACAACTAATCTCAAAAATATACAAGCAACTTATGCAGCTTAACTCCAGAAAAATAAATGATCCAATAAAAAAATGGGCCAAATAACTAAATAGGCATTTCTCCAAAGAATACATATGGATGGCTAACACATAAAAAGATGCTCAACATCACTCATTATCAGAGAAATGCAAATCAAGACCACAATGAGGTACCATTTCACACCAATCAGAATGGCTGTGATCCAAAAGTCTACAAGCAATAAATCCTGGAGAGGATGTGGAGAAAAGGGAATCCTCTTACACTGTTGGTGGGAATGCAAACTAGTACAGCCACTATGGAAAACAGTGTGGAGATTCCTTTAAAAATTGCAAATAGAACTGCCTTATGACCCAGCAATCCCACTGCTGGGCATACAGACTGAGGAAACCAGAATTGAAAGAGACACATGTATCTCAATGTTCACTGCAGCACTGTTTATAATAACCAGGACATGGAAGCAACCTAGATGTCCATCAGCAGATGAATGGATAAGAAAGCAGTGGTACATATACACAATGGAGTACTACTCAGCCATTAAAAAGAATACATTTGAATCAGTTCTAATGAGGTAGATGAAACTGGAGCCGATTATACAGAGTAAAGTAAGCCAGAAAGAAAAACACCAATACAGTATACTGACACATATATATGCAATTTAGAAAGATAGTAATGATGACTCTGTATGTGAGACAACAAAAGAGACACAAATGTATAGAACAGACTTTTGGCCTCTGAGGGAGAGGGGGAGGGAGAAGATGGGATTATTTGGGAGAATGGCATTGAAACATGTATACTATCATGTAAGAAATGAAGCACCAGTTTATGTTTGATACAGGATACAGGATGCTTGGGGCTGGTGCACGGGGATGATCCAGAGAGATGATATGGGATGAGAGGTGGGAGGAGGTTTCAGGATTGGGAGCTCGTGTACACCTGTGGCTGATTCATGTCAATGTATGAAAAAACCAATATGGTATTGTAAAGTAGAATAAAGTAAAAATATTTTTTTAAAAAAAAGAAGAAAAAGTCCTTGGTGTGTTTTTCTGAATTTAACACAGCTCGGTACTATCCTTTCTATTCTGATAGGGGTTTCTCTCATTAAAGAATATGTGGTTTAGCCATCTACTTCATATTTCCTCTCAGTTTTCTAAAATGCAGTTGTCCTAATGTTAATAATTTTATGACATTGGGGGCAAAATTTTAATACAGATTTCCCCAGTTTCCGAGTTACTGCTATACTTTTGATATACTATCTTTCTCTCTGTGTCTTTTTTCCTTCTCTCAATCTCATCTTTTCCTATCTTCTTTCTATTCCCCATGCTATAATTTATAGTACTTTTCTAACCCAAATAACAAAATGTGCAGATTGTGTATTTATTTTTTGCCAGGAGACTATTGGGGAATTGATTTGCTCACTTAATCTACTGATTTAAGTCGAACATTCCTATCATGGAACAAGTCTTTGGGAAAATCTAGTAAGAAGCTAGAACAAACAATAAAAGTACATTTGGATTCTTGCTGTGGGGTAAATAAGTAAATTATGTGAAAGAAATACATTGCTCAAATGTAAAAAATGTTTCTTTTCTTGTGCTAAGATCACATCTATCTCCAGATTAAAAGAAGAAAATCCACAGAGAGAAAAGGTAGCAAAAGACATTGCTGCCCCCTACTCCCAACGCTGGTAAGAGGGAAACTGACTGACCCACATAATTGATGATACATATTATAAAGGCATTGGATCCATATGTAATCTCAACAATGAGAATCCTGTTAGTAAAAGTACTTTGACTTGATCTACATGATATATTGTTTGAAAAACACTTTTAAATATATATCTAAATACATCACCACCAACAAAAAAAATATGTTTGCAATTTTCTCTACTTAATACATGCTTTGTTACTTAGAATAATTTGTTATTAAATACATTGTCCAAACTCTTTGAAGGCCTGGACCATAGTTTTTCCTGATTATTTATGACAACCTTTTCCATTAGAAATTTTCAAGTTTCTTTAAAAATAACTGAATAGCATATCAATTGTTTATAAGTATGTGTTCCTTTCAAATAATACATATTAATATTATAACTTGTTATTCTCAGATTATGAATCTAATATAACTTTTCCATAAAATGTAATAACTTTTATTCATACATTTTATTGATAAAGAATATGAAATCATGCATGAGCCATGAGTTCACAGTTTAATAAAATTGTCAAAGTAAATCCATCAAGTAATCAATAAAACATTATTATTATTACTCCTCAAATCTTCCTATGCCCCTCCTACTAATTATGCCTCTTTTCCCAAAAGGTAACCACTTTCAATTTTCACTTTCATGCATTGGAGAAGGAAATGGCAACCCACTCCAGTGTTCTTGCCTAGAGAATCCCAGGGATGGGGAAGCCTGGTGGGCTTCCGTCTATGGGGTAGCACAGAGTCGGACACGGCTGACGTGACTTATCATTAGCAGCAGCATACTTATTATTATTTAGTAGTAGTAGTAAACA
>SJYC01125718.1:0-10867 GCA_006408675.1 Madoqua kirkii
TTTTCATATAGTGTATTCATATCTTATCTATATATTTAATCATATATATTAAGAAAATTAGACTCATTGAATGCATCTTAAGAATATTTCTTCAGTTTTTCATTTGCCCTTCAACTTTAGTGTATATTTTTATTTTGTTTTGTTAATATTCCATTATATAGAAATAATTTGTTATTTTGAACTACAGAGTTGTAATAATGAAGATGATGACATCAACAAAGCATAATTCAAATTCCCTGTATAAGTCTAGGCCCCAAAAGGTGAAATTTTGGCTTTGCTGCTGGCTAGGTTACTGCCAGTCTCTATATTCACTGCAGAAGATTCCTGCTTTTGAGTCTAAGCCAAACAGACCTCAGACCTAGAGAGAGGGTTAATTTTTCTTCTCTGAAGAGTCCCCCAAATCTTGATTCAGAGCTGACTACTTCTACTGGATGCCCAACAATGAAATATTTCTTTTAGCCTTATTTCACAACTTTCTCCCTTGCTCCCTCTATGCTGAGATTAAGGGCATTACTTGCACCTCACCCCACCATGATTTTGATGCTTTTTATATTATCTTTTGCAGAAGATTCCTGCTTTTGAGTCTAAGCCAAACAGACCTCAGACCTAGAGAGAGGGTTAATTTTTCTTCTCTGAAGAGTCCCCCAAATCTTGATTCAGAGCTGACTACTTCTACTGGATGCCCAACAATGAAATATTTCTTTTAGCCTTATTTCACAACTTTCTCCCTTGCTCCCTCTATGCTGAGATTAAGGGCATTACTTGCACCTCACCCCACCATGATTTTGATGCTTTTTATATTATCTTTTTATATAATCTTGTGACTCCCAATGGGGCTTCCCTGGTAGCTCAATGGTAGAGAATCTGCCTGCAGTGTAGAAGCGGCAGGTTCGATCCCGAGTGGGGAAGATCTCCTGAAGGAGGGCATGACAACCCACTCCAGTATTCTTGCCTGGAGAATTCCATGGACAGAGGAACCTGGTGGGCTACAATCCATGGGGTCACAAAGAGTTGGAGACTACTGAACAGATTTGGCATGCACACACGCATGCGTACATCCCAACATCTCAAATTCCCTGATCAAAATATATATTCTTCTTTATTTTTAATTAATTATCATATCACTTACAAAATTTTGTAAAAAAAAAAATACCCTATGCTGTTAGGCAGTCTTTTTTTCTCCATCTTGTTTCTAAATGTTTAAAACAAAGAATAACCAACGTTTCACTTGCCAGACATTCATAAACATGAGGGTGCTATGGGAAAATGTCTAACAAAAATTTTTTTCACCTAGCAAAATAATCTATTTGAGAATCATTTATGTTGTAGTACATATGTGTAGATTATTGAGTGGTGAATAGCATTCCACTCTGCACTAAACAGTCCATATTTTGTTTATTCTTTCACCATTTAGGACATTTGTTTTTTTCTAGTTTATGATTATTCTGAAAATTACTGCTTATGATCATTAACATATGTATCACTGTTTGAATGAATTTTCATTTCTATTGGAGAGAGTCCTAGAAGTGAAGTTGCAGAGTTGTACAGTAAAGTTAACTTTTTATGAAAAATTTCAGGGTATGAATAAACAGAGCACAGAGGAATTTTCAGATGGTAAAACCGCTCTGTATGATGCAGTTATGGGGACTATATGTCATAACGCATTTGATTATCCCCACAGAATATAAAACATCAAGAATGAAAACTAATGTAAAACACCAAAAATGGAAACTAATGTAAAATATATGGTCTTTGGGGGATTATAACATGCCAATATATGTTCATCAACTTCAATAAATGTACCATTCTAGTGGTGGATTTTGATATTGGCAGTTTATGTATGTAAGAAGGGCTTTCCAGGTGGCACAGTGGTAAAGAATCCTCTTGCCAATGCAAGAGATACCAGCGATGTAGTTTCTATCCCTGGGTTGGGAAGATTCCCTGGTGAAGGAAATGGCAACTCATTACAGTATTTTTGCCTGGGAAATCCCATGGACAGAGAAGCCTGGTGGGTTATAGTGGGTTATAGTCACAGAGTCAGAAACAACTGAGCATATGCACACACACACACACACATATGCATGCATGTAAGGAGACAGGAGGTACATAGGAAATCTCTGTACCTTCCTTTCAATTTTGCTATGAACCTAAAACTGCTCTTAAAAAAAAAATCTATTAAAATTTTTTTAAAAGGTGCAGAAGTATGCTCTATCCTGAGCTACCTGAGACTGGATGAACCAGGGTGTTTAATTCTTAAAATCACTACCCAAAAGCAACCTGAAATAGGAAAGTGTGTATTTTGTTATCTGGTGATAATTTGAATTCTGTAAGCTGAATTATTTGATTTTTCACTTATTTAGTTACAAACTAGAGGAAAAGAAGTGCTACATCTTGAACTCTCTCAGAAATCTCTCTATATAGAATATACTATTCATACTTTCTATTTTACACAAATTTTCTTATTTACTGAAATCAAAACATGCTTGTCTTTCCAAGTTAGATTTTCAAGGCAAATATTTCTAATTCAACCCCAAACGTCCGTTACAGAGCTATAAACGTTATCTCAACAAACTCACCAGATACCTTTTTAGTTCCCCACATTATAAGTCAAATCCCTGATAGAAGATTCTGTTTTACCTGTCTCTACTGGCTGCTCTCTAGCATCACTAAAACCTGTCACCCTGGGTTGCATTTATTGCCATCCTGGCAATACTATTGGTACGCCTCATATACTGACTCTTCAATTTCTGTTGCAAACATTAATTATGGCATTTATTGTTCACACTGCTCTCATTTATGAAGTATAAGTCAGCAATTTAAAACAGAAAAATGGATGATTTGTATTTTTAATCACCTGAACCTGGCACAATGATTAGTGTCTAATAGACATTATTAAGTTATCCTATCCTATAGCTATCAAGTTAACCTATAAAGAATATTTGATGAATGGGCATAGGCTGTTCCTTAAAAATTATAATAGAAACTGATGTGAATAAATGTCCACTTGCCAAAATCATTCACAATTTGTACACTGCTAAACCTTCAAACTTTTTTATTCTTCACTAAAAGGTAAGGGCACTTTACTAAGCCCTGATGGCTAGCACATTATTCATTCCAAATGAGCATTGGTATACTAATTCAAGATAGAATTATATATTAAAATACAAATTATAATATAAATTGTTATGTACCAAGTAACATGTAAGCATGATGAAGAGAAAAGTAATAGAATTAACAGCATATTATTTCATTCCAGTAAGACTTTTACAGTCTCTTACTTATGGTCAGTATCTACTTAAATGAGCAATTTCAAATCTATGGTCCATGAGTAAAACTTGTTAAATAATTTTAGCCTTTGTAATACACTTCTTATCAGGCAAGACGCATTTTGTTCATTTTTCTTGTTATGTACTAGAGAAATGAAACCTGATCCATTTGCTACAATATTAAAATGGCATTTAATATTTAACCTTAATGCCATAATTATTAACAAAAGAGAATATTTAATTGCCTATGTAATAAAAGTTTATTATGAACATTTTACACTGTAATCCCTTAATTTTTCTTTATTTATGCTACAAATAATTATAAAGCACAATGTACTGGCATTACTTCCTTAATTAATTAAATTGCATGATTAAGTGTCTCATTTGTGGTAGAAATTCATGTTGGATCTGTTAAATATTTTGGCTGTGAATACTTTTCTGAGCATTTAGAACAAATTGCATTACCCACCTACTAGTCAAATATTGATGGATTTCAATCCTACAAAGATTGAAAATCTATAATATCATTCAAATTATAAATTTAAGAATTCATGTATACGTATTGTATATGTATATATACTGTGGAAGCCATGGTAACTCAGACAGTAAAGGATCTGCCTGCAATGTGGGAGGCCCTGGTTCATTCCCTGGAGAAGAGAATGGCAACTTACTCCAGTATTCTTGCCTGGAGAGTTTCATAAACAGAGGAGCCTGGTGGGCTACAATTCATGGGATCTCAAAGAGTCAGACAGGACTGAGCTACTAATACTTTTACTTTTTCACTGTGTATAAATATGAATTTTTATTTAGGTTCCTCATCTAAAAGTTAGAGGCATATTTTTAGATATGGGGACTGATATAAATTTAGTAGTTAGAGAAAAATAAAGATATATATAATGCTTGTACTATCTGGTAGAATGTTGAATGTTGTTTAGTCACACAGTCGTGTCTGACTCTTTGAGACCCCATTGACTGCCACTTCAATCTAAAACATAATAAAACCACAAGAAATCTTCTTAAGAACTATTGGATATTGAGGCAACAAGGATGAGTGATAAGCTAACACATGAAGACTTGGATAATATTTATTGGGGATTATTCATGGAGATTATATTCAAATGCTTGCTTTCCCCATTGCCTGTCATATTCTGAAATATTTCACAATAAGAGAGGAGTTTTGGTGGGCACATATACAACAGATGGGATGTTTTCAAGACCCACTTTAGATCTTTTTTTTTTTTTAATTTTTACTTTATTTTACTTTACAATACCATATTGGTTTTGCCATACATTGACATGAATCAACCACGGGTGTATATGAGCTTACAGTCCTGAATCCACCTCCCACCTCCCACCCCATATCATCTCTTTGGATCATCCCCATGCACCAGCCCCAAGCATCCTGTATCCTGTATTGAACATAAACTGGCACTTCATTTCTTATATGATAGTATACATGTTTTGATGCCAATCTCCCAAATCATCCCACCCTCTCCATCTCCCTCAGAGTCCAAAAGTCCGTTCTATATATCTCTGTCTCTTTTGCTGTCTCACATACAGGGTCATCATTACCATTTTTCTAAATTCCATATATATGTGTCAGTAGACTGTATTGGTGTTTTTCTTTCTGGCTTACTTCACTCTGTATAATCGGCTCCAGTTTCATCCATCTCATTAGAACTGATTCAAATGTATTCTTTTTAATGGCTGAGTAATACCCCATTGTGTATATGTACCACGGCTTTTTTATCCATTCATCTGCTGATGGGCATCTAGGTTGCTTCCATGTCCTGGCTATTATAAACAATGCTGCAGTAAACATTAGGGTACATGTGTCTCTTTCAATTCTGGTTTCCTCTGTGTGTATGCCCAGCAGTGGAATTGCTGGGTCATAAGGCAGTTCTATTTGCAGTTTTTTAAAGGAATCTCCACACTGTTCTCCATAGTGGCTGTACTAGTTTGCATTCGCATCAACAGTGTAAGAGGGTTCCCTAGATATTTTCATATATAATTTTTACACTACAAGAATCATCTCTTTTTGTCTTAATGCACTTGGGGACTTTGCCTCATCCTATGATTTCAGGGAGAACAATTTCTCTCCTGAGCTCCTTTAACCAGTTGGAATATCTGGGAAGCAGGCTCAGAAATAAAACAAAATGCAAAAAGGCCTATTGGGAATTAACACCTATTAAGGGAAAGGGAAAGGGAAAAAAATCAGGATTGGGCTTGGGCTGCCAACAGTCTACAGTTCAGACCTGATGAATTCTGTCAACCTGATGAGGGGCTTAATAGCAAAATCCCACCTAGCTCACTCACTAACTTTAGATAACCCTTAGAAGACCACAGTTGTTCAGGTGATAAGTTTTGTATGAAATTTTGCGACCCCATGGACTGCAGCCCATCAGGCTCCTTTGTCTATGGGGTTTTTCTTGACATGAATACTGAAGTAGGTTGTCATTTCCTTATCCAGGGGGTCTTTTTGGGTCAGGGATAAATCTTCCCAGGTCTTCTGCATTGGCAGTTGAATTCTTTAACAATGAACCGTCAGAGAAGCCCTCAGAAGACCAGAACCTTGCTCAAAAGCTGAGGCAAACAGCCAATGGCCTCACAAGATGAGACAGGCTATCATCTACCCAGAGGTCCTTACAGATAGGTAGCAAGTATTTTCCTGAAGGGAGATCTGAGCAGCAGAGTTCCCTTTCTGCAGCATTCCTCAATAGAATCATGATGAAGTGAAGTGAAGTCCGACTCTTTGCAATCCTAAGCCCTCAGAAGACCAGAACCTTGCTCAAAAGCTGAGGCAAACAGCCAATGGCCTCACAAGATGAGACAGGCTATCATCTACCCAGAGGTCCTTACAGATAGGTAGCAAGTATTTTCCTGAAGGGAGATCTGAGCAGCAGGGTTCCCTTTCTGCAGCATTCCTCAATAGAATCATGATGAAGTGAAGTGAAGTCCGACTCTTTGCAATCCCATGGACTGTAGCCTACCAGGCTTCTCTCTCCATGGGATTTACCAAGTAAGAGAACTGAAGTGGGTTGCCATTTCCTTCTCCAGGGGATCTTCCCGATGCAGGGATTGAACCCAGGTCTCCCACATTGCAGACAGATGCTTTACTGTCTGAGCCACCAAGGAAGTCATGATAACATACAGTAATTTCTCAGGATTCAAAACGTTATGGTCTCAGTGCCATGATGGGGCGGAACTCAGACTCATTTCTCTCCATATCACTCTTCACAGAACAGATTTCCTTTAAAATCACTCCCTACCCTACATGTCCTGTAATCATACTCCCCATCTCCTCCATCTGATAACCCAGAGGAGAGCTGTTCCTAACAAACAGCACTGATTTTCAGATTTCCTATGTAAATGAAACCATACAGTATTTCTCTTTCTATTGGACTTACTCCACTCAGCCTAAGACTCTCTTGGTATGTAACATCTGATATTTATGTATCATCTTAGTACAGTGAGAGACAGTGAGTACACTTAATTGTGGTGACTATTTTGAAAAGCATAGGAATAATGAATCATTAATTTCAGCCACTGAGAGCCAGATATTCTGAAATGCAAGATCAAGTAGGCCTTAGGAAGCATCACTACAAGCAAAGCTAGTGGAGATGATGGAATTCCAGTTGAGCTATTTCAAATCCTGAAAGATGATGCTGTCAAAGTGCTGCACTGAATATGCCAGCAAATTTAGAAAACTCAACAGTGGCCACTGGACTGGAAAAAGTCAGGTTTCATTCCAATCCTTAAGAAAGACAATGTCAAAGAATGCTCAAGCTACCACACAATTGTACTCATCTCACATGCTAGTAAAGTGATGCTTACAATTTTCCAAGCCAGGCTTCAACAATATGTGAACCATGAACTTCCACATGCTCAAGGTGGTTTTAGAAAAAGGCAGAGGAACCATAGATCAAATTTCCAACATCTGCTGGATCATCAAAAAACTAAGAGAGTTCCAGAAAAACATCTATTTCTGCTTTATTAAATATGCCAAAGCCTTTGACTGTGTGGATCACAGTAAACTGTGGAAATTCTGAAAGAGATGGGAATACCAGACCACCTAACCTGCCTCTTGAGAAATCTGTATGCAGGTCAGGAAGCAACAGCTAGAACTGGATATGGAACAACAGACTGGTTCCAAATAGGAAAAGGAGTATGTCAAGGCTGTATATTGTCACCCTGCTTATTTAACTTACATGTAGAGTACATCATGAGAAACACTGGGCTGGAGAAAGCAGAAGTTGGAATCAAGATTGCTGGGAAAAATACAAATAACCTCACATATGCAGATGACACCACCCTTATGGCAGAAAGTGAAGAAGAACTAAAAAGCCTCTTGATCAAAGTGAAAGAGGAGAGTGAAAAAGTTGGCTTAAAGCCAGAAAACTAACATGATAGCATCCACTCTCATCATTTCATGGCAAATAGATGGGGAAACAGTGGAAACAGTGGCTGTTTCTTTCTTTCCTTTTTTTTTTTTTTCACCGCAAAATCACTGCAGATGATGACTGCAGCCATGAAATTAAAAGATGCTTACTCCTTGGAAGGAAAGTTATGACCAACCTCAGCAGCATATTAAAAAGCAGAGCCATTACTTTGCCAACAAAAGTCCATCTACTCAAGGTTATGGTTTTTCCAGTGGTCATGTATGGATATCAGAGTTGGACTATAAAGAAAGCTAAGCACCAAAGAATTTCTCCTTTTGAACTCTGGTACTGGAGAAGACTCTTGAGAGTCCCTTGGACTGCAAGGAGATCCAACCAGTCCAACCTACAGGAGATCAGTCCTGAATGTTCATTGGGAGGACTGATATTGAAGCTGAAACTCCAATACTTTGGCCTCTTGATGTGAAGACCCGACTCACTGGAAAAGACCGTGATGCTGGGAAAGACTGAGGGCAGGAGGAGAAGGGGATGACAGAGGATGAGATGGTTGGATGGCATCACCATCTCAATGGACATGGGTTTGGGTGGACTCCAGGCATTGGTGATGGACAGGGAGGCCTGGCATGCTGTGGTTCATGGGGTCGCAAAGAGTCAGACATGACTGAGTGACTGAACTGAACCGAATCTGTGTAATACGAACTAACATATTATTTTAGATCAATTATACTTCATAAAGAGGGCTACCCTGATGGCTCAGTCGGTAAAGAATCTGTTTGCAATGCAGGAAACACAGCAAATGTGGGTTCAATCCCTGGATGAGGAACATGGCAACTCACTCCAGCATTCTTGCCTGGAAAATTCCAAGGATAGAGGAACCTGACAGACAGTCCATGGAGTCACAAAGAATTGTATACAACTGAGCAACTAAGCATGCACACATACTTCAAAAACAAATGATATCATGAAAAAGGGATCAGATTTGTGGTTACCATAGGTAGGGGGGTGAGGGTGCAGAATTTGATGAAAGCAGTCAAAAGGTATTAATATAAACCTCCAGTTATAAGATAAAGAAGTATAGAGGATATAATGTACAACATGATAAAAACAATTAACACTGCTTGTTTGTTAAATTTTAAAGTTATTATAAAAGCAAATCATAAGAGTTTTCACAATAAATGTTTTTAAATATTTCTTTAATTTTATATCTACGTGATATTATGGATGCTTACCAAACTAATTGTGGTACATGATGTACATAAGTCAAATTGTTCTCCTGTACACTTTAAACTTATACAGGGGTATATGTCAGTTATATCTCAATAAAACTGGACAAAAAATAGAGACTATTAAAGATAAAAAGCTCATTAAGTTACACTCTTTAAGTAGGTACATTTTATCTCATATAAATTAGATAGTAATAAAGCTGCATTTCTTTTAGGGTTTTACTTTATTGGGCTTTGTATCTTAAGATTTTACTAAAAAGTAGCTGTGAAGAGGTTATAAGAAGCTGATTATAAAAGTTTTCTTTCTCATGTATTTAGCTATTGGCTATTTGAAGTTTTATTCTTCCACCACCACTGTTCCTTTCTTTCTTGCTTTTTTTTTTTTTTTTTGTTCCTGGGGATATAATTTAGCTTTTCTTACAGATAAATAAAATGCTTTATCTTATTTCCTTATTCAGAAAGATGAAACAGAGAAGGGCATTGAAATAATCAAACCACTTGTATTAGCATGCTGCTGCTGCTGCTAAGTCACTTTAGTCGTGTCTGACTCTGTGTGACCCCAGAGACAGCAGCCCCAGTGGGTTGCCATTGCTTTATGCCCCCTCATGCTAATACTGGAGAAGGCAATGACAATCCACTCCAGTATTCTTGACTGGAAAGTCCCATGGACCGAGGAGCCTCATAGGCTGCAGTCCACGGAGTCACTAAGAGTCGGAAACGACTGAACAACTTCACTTTCAATTTTCACTTTCATGCATTGGAGAAGGAAATGGCAACCCACTCCAGTGTTCTTGCCTGGAGAATCCCAGGCACAGCGGAGCCTGGTGGACTGCTGTCGTCGCACAGAGTCGGACATGACTGAAGCGATGCAGCAGCAGCAGCAGCAGCAGAGGAATTTTCATCAACAGTTCTATAGTATGTTCTTCCCCTTGTCCTACCAAAACATTGAATTAAATACTCAATTGTACAGAAGAGAAGACAAGTGTGTATCTATATGTATGTATGTGAATGTGCATTCATGTGTGATGTTTATGTCCCCTGGAATAGCAATTATAAGGAAAACAAATCATGTTTTAAATTACAAATTTTAAAACCAAATAAAGATCAGTTACTATTATCTCTCTCCAAATAAACAACTTAGGTTTACAAAGTGAAGGCAATTATTCCAAAGTGAATCAAGAAACAAAATGAGAATAATTTTATCCTTGGGGGGGGGGGGGAAATGCATCTATAATAAGGTCCATGAGAATTAGTTAAACTGTTTATTAAAGCAGTTATGTGCTTTCTAGTATCTGAAATGGATATGTGCACACTGTGCTCCGTCACTCCTCTGCATACAATTCTTCACGACCCCACTAACTGTAGCCCATCAGGTCCTTCTTTCCATGAGATTTTCCAGGCAAGAATACTGGAGTGGGTGCCATTTCTTACTCCAAGGGATCTTACCAATCCAGGGATCGAACCCATGCCTCTTTTATCTCCTCTATTGACAGGCAAATTCTTTACCACTGTGCCACCTGGGCCCTTGAAACTGATACCATGTGTTAAAAATATATAGATTACAGATTGGAAAACTGTTCCACAGATCTCCCCTCACCTGGAAGCTCCCTTATAGCCCTTCTAAGCAGGAGACTGGGTGCTACTCACAGTGTGAAAGAGAGCAGTAACCCCAACTTGAAGAAACTGAAAGGGATTCTATGCTCCTGAAGATTAAGAAATATTAAAGAAAAGGGGGATTGATGCCGAGCAGGGTCTTGTGGGGCTCCTGGGTATGGAAGCCTTTTTGCACCCTTCCCCCCCCCCACCGCCCCCTTCTTATAGGCAAGACTCCAGCCTCCATGACCTTCTTCTTCAAGTTCCAAAGGCAAAACAGCTGCTAATCAAGAGAGGAGCAACCAGGAAACCACCTGGGGGAGGATTAAAGGGACCAGAGAGGCCCCTCGAGATTAAGGCTTGTGTTTACAGCATAAAGATTATATTC
>SJYC01125723.1:0-18022 GCA_006408675.1 Madoqua kirkii
CTTTGATCAAACTAGAGTACTCTTATCAGTAGTGCATTACTCTTACCAATGTGACTTAATCACAAAGACATTATGATTCTTGGTAAAATAGAGTAGATTATAATATCATCTACAGAATCAGTCCACTATTGTAAAAGAACAGAAATTTACATAGTACATCCTGTGTAGGAAAAGTAGAAAACTTTGTTTACTAAGTGGTTAACAGTAGTTTTACGAGTTGTGAGATTGTGATTGATTTATTTTCTTTGTTTTCTTTCTACTCATCCATTTTTTCCTAGAAGACTCAGATTACTTATAAAGAAATACTAAAATATAAAAAAAGAAAGCAATACATTAAAAGCAATACAAAGAATTGTTTACTGAGTTTATGAAGACAGTGAAAACACTAAAATTCTTGTTGTCAGACTTAAAAATGTTATGTAAAACTCACATGACTTTTAGACTCATATCTGGAAGAATCAACTTGGCAGTTATATCCATTGCTCTAAACGACAATCTTGTCTTCTGTGAAATTTGGATAATAATTGCCTCACAGGATTGTGGAATGGATTAGATGAAATATTGAGTATGTAAGCTGTGTTAGGCTGGTTTCTAACTTTTTTTAGTAATTGAAATAGGACCCCATCAGACCCTTGGAAGAGGGTGGATGTAGATCACACCTGTGCCCAGGAATAAGTCCAGGAAGCCAAAAAGTGGTACCACCCTCTTGTGGATATTGCTAAATCTGCTGGGCACTGTGCCCCTTTGTGAGTCCTGTACCCTTAAGATAAGATCTTCACTGCTGCTGATGAACTGGTGTTCCCAAGATGACAAAGTCCAGTTGATTTCCTTGGAATTCCCCCCAGTGAGTCCTAAACCTGCCCCATCCCATGACACTTATTGAAGTGAGGATAGAGCCCTTTTCCTCACTTTAGAGTTATACTTATCCAAGTGGGTGATATCAGCGATGCTTTGGTCCCTAGAGGATTTCAAATTTTTACATACAATGATCTTTCCACCATATTAAGATATAGGAAGCTGGGATAAAACTTGAGTGGCACACATTGTACTTTTCTCATCTGTCAGTACCTTCTCAGCTCCATTCTTCTTTCCTTAGAGGAAATCATCCCCTAGGAGACAGCTGCGAGGCCCTACATTACAAGGTTAGCACAACTACTCATACTTGTGGCTTTTACAGCATTGCTACTCAAACAATGGTCCATGGACCAGTTGCATCAGCATCATCTTGAGAGAGAGAAATGTAGAATCTCAAGTCCCCATCCTAGAGCTACTGACTGAGAGTCTTCATTAAACAAGATCTTTAGGTGATTTCTGAGCACTTTAAAGTTTTGCAAAGCACTGTTTGTAAGGAGACTCTCCTTAGCTTCTTACTCTCACCATCATGTGAAATACGTACCTACAAGGGTAAATACATGTGCTGCATAAGACATACCCCCACAGACTATTAAGTAGGCTTGTTTGTCAAACTGAACAAACACATCTCCAACATTAGTAGAACCTAAAGCAAATTCAATGAGTCAATACCTGCAGTTTTTTATGAAGTAGAGTGGAACAGCATTGGTTAGAGCCAAAGAGTAAATATCAGATTGTATCCTAGGTAGATAGGATGAGTATTGTTTTGTGAAATTTGTATTTCACTTATTTATATATGTATGTATGTAAGTTTATACACCTTGAATTGTGATGAAAAATAAACTTCTAATTGTGGGCTGAGTATTTCAAAAATTGAGAAAATCTGCTTTGGACTCTGCTTCTCGAAACACAATTTGTCTTTTTCATCCTGGCATCTCTAATGCCTAGCACATGAGTGAGTCCTCTGCCTTTTCTAAAACAAGCTTGAACATCTGGAAGTTCACTTATCGTTGAAGCCTGGCTTGGAGAATTTTGAACATTACTTTGCTAGAGTATGATATAAGTACAATTGTGGGGTAGTTTGAACGTCCTTTGGCATTGCCTTTCTTAGGGACTAGAATGAAAACTGACCTTTTCCAGTCCTGTGGCCATTGCTGAGTTTTCCAAATTTGCTGGCATATTGGTCGCTTCAGTCGTGTCCAAATCTTTGCAACCCCATGGACCTCAGCCCACTGGGCTCCTCTGTTTGTAGGATTCTCCAGGCAGGAATACTGGAGACTGACTGTGAAAGTTGCTCAGTCGTGTCCAACTCTTTAGACCCCATGGACTATACAGTCCATGGCATTCTCCAGGCCAGAATACTGGAGTGGGTAGACTTTCCTTTCTCCAGGGGATCTTCCCAACCCAGGGATTGAACCCAGGTCGCCTGGATTGCATGCGGATTCTTTACCAGCTGAGGCACAAGGGAAGCCCAAGAATACTGGAGTGGGTAGCATATCCCTTTTCCAGTGGATCTTCCTGACCCAGGAATCAAACTAGGGTCTCATGCATTGCAGGTGGATTCTTTCTTTTTAATATGAATTTATTTATTTTAATTGGAGATTAATCAGGCAGATTCTTTACCAACTGAGTTATCAGGAAAGACCCAGTAATACTGGAGTGGATTGCCAATTCCTCCTCCAGGGGATCCTCCCCACCCAGGAACTGAACCCGCATACCCTTCCTCTTTTGCACCGCAGGTGGATTCTTTACCACTAAGCCACCAGGAAAGCCACTGCTAACGTGGCTTATTTGCTTATTTGCTAGAAATCTCTTGATCTTCCCATCATTACTCGATCTCCACCCTCCCCACCCTGCTCTGTATCCCAGGAAATCTGACTTATATTGACTGCATCAAAGGGCTCCCTTGTTCTTTGGGAATCAATGGTGGGCAGTATGGTTAGGAAATTTTCTTCCCAGCTTGTTCCCTCTAGTGTCACCAGATGCTGGTTGAAACTCTTCTCTAAAGTTTCCTGGGGGACTACTTTCTCCAAATAGGCTCTGTATCTCCAGCTTTTGGTAACTTGTCTTTCCCTTTGTCCCTCAGGCCTAGATAATCCTACCTTTACTAGCCACAGAGCATTGCACTATCTTTTGTGGTTCTCAGGACTACCCTTCCCATATCTTTGCATACTGTCTTTTAAAAATCTCAATTTTTCTAATTTAGATGGGCCCCCTGTTTCCTGTCATGCACTTCTCAGATACAGTAGTAGATACCAGAAGTTACTCCAGAAGTTGGGTTACTAGTTTGAAGAGGGAAAAAATCACCTCTTTTTAATGGTGTTGGGAGAGTTGGAGGTGGGTGTTAATGGAGCTTCCTTGGTACACGGCATGTAGCAGTGCACACTCAGATTCACACCACTGGTGGCGTTGAATGAAGTACAAGTGGAAACCGAAGTTCGGGGAATCAAGCTGCTCTGTCATTTAAGCACTGTGCCAAAAATAATTATCCAAAAGGTTTCGGAGTTTCCCATTTCCTCTGATAGTCCTAAAGAGTATGCATAGGAAAAAGGAAATTGAAAGCTATGAAAATACAACAGAAAGCACATGCAGAGAACCAGAAAGCCTGCATGCCATGTTTGGAGTCCCTCATCTTAGGGATGAAAAAAAAAGCTGATGACCAATCTCAGGTCCTTTTAGTGTCACTGAGTTCCACTGCCAATTACATGCCCTACATGCTATGGATTTTATAATAAGGTAAGGACACTGAGCTTCCCAGGTGACATAGTGGTAAAGAATCCCCTGCCAGTGCAGGAGACTCAGGTGACACAGGCAACATGGGTTCGATCCCTGGGTGGGGAAGATCCCATGGAGAAGGAAATGGCACCGCACTCCAGTACTCTTGCCAGGATAATCTCATGGACAGAGGAGCTTGGGTGGCCACAGTCTATACAGTCACAAAAGAGTTGAATATAACTGAGCACACACACAGCACACACATAAGGACACTAATAGGGAAGGAGTGGAGTCCCAGATAGAGGTATCTGTAGACATGCTCCAAGACATTAAAAATGCATTGGTGAGAGGGTCATGGGCATCCTTGATAGTTTCTGTGGGCCCGTGCTTTGTAGGCTGGAGATGATGGTGGAAAATGCTGCAGCAGAATTGGGCTACTTCATCTTAATGTGAATGAGGGGATCTCAGAGTGGTAGAGGTCAAGTGACAGTGCTTAATCATATGTGGCAAGCTGACTGCAACCACAGTGAGCCACAGGAATGGAATGGTAATAGGATGTTTGACCCACGGGGTCTGTGTAGCCGTCAGGTTAATCAGAGCATTCTTAAAAATGAAACAACTGGGCAGCCTATAGGATGCTGCCTAACATATTCAGGCAGTAAAGAATTTTAGGTCTGCTGTTTCTTAATTCGACTTGCTGTAGTGAGGTTTTTCACTCTCACCCAATTGAGGTGAAAGCAGGGCACCTCTGAGGTGGACCCAGCAGCCACTAGTGTATACTATGCATCTGACATGAAATCTTTTTCAGTGGGACCTGCACACACTTTTCAGGGTGACTGTGCCTTAGGGAAATAGAAACACCAAGACCTCCTGGGAGTTATTAGCTGTGAAGTATAAAGTATGAAATATACAAGTATATGAAATATACAAGTGTATGAAATATACTTATACATAAGCATTGAAGTATAAGGTATATGAAGTATAAAAGCTCCGAATTGGTGCTAATCTCTAGACTGAGGGATGGAGAGACAAAAAGACAGTAACAGAATATATAGTGACAGACTAATGAGATATGGTGGAGAAAAAAATCTAATGTATATATGATTGACCCTTGAACAACATGGGTTTAAACTGCTTGATCCACGTAGATGCAGATTTTTTTTCAATAAATATACAAAAATATTTATGTAGAACATTGTGTGCAAAATTTATGTCAAAATGGATAGCCTATTCTTACATAGGTATGAGTGATATAAAATTAATAATGTGTTAATTTTCTTGCTGTTTTATAACTTTGCTTTAAAGAAGCAAATAATTGGAGAATTAACATAAGCCAGATCCCCTGGAGAAGGAAATGGTAACCCACTCCAGTATTCTTGCCTGGAGAATCCCATGGACAGAGAAGCCTGGTAAGCTACAGTCCATGGGGTCGCAAAGAGTTGGACACGACTGAGCGACTTCACTCACTCACTCACTCATCTTCTTAAAGAGATGGTAATACCAGACCACCTTACTTGCCTCCTGAGAAATCTGTATGCAGGTTAAGAAGCAACAGTTAGAAGTGGACATGGAACAACGACCTGGTTCCAAATTGGGAAAGGAGTATGTCAAGACTGTATATTGTCACCCTGCTTATCTAACTTATATGCAGTTTATCATGAGAAATCCCTGGCTGGGTGAAGCATAAGCTGGAATCAAGATTGCAGGCAGAAATGTCAATAAACTCAGATACACGGATGACATCACCCTTATGGCACAAAGCAAAGGGGAAGTAAAGAACCCCTTGATGCAAGTGAAAGAGGAGAGTGAAAAAGCTGGCTTAAAACAACATTCAAAAAATGAAGATCATGGCATCCTGTCCCATCACTTCATGGCAAACAAATGGAGAAAAAATGGAAAGAGTGAGAGACTTCATTTACTTGGGCTACAAAACCACTGCAGATGGTGATTGCAGCCATGAAATTAAAAGACGCTTATTCCTTGGAAGAAGAACTATGACCAACCTAGGCAGCATATTAAAAAGCAGAGACATTACTTTGCTGACAAAGGTCTATCTATTCAAAGCTATGGTTTTTCCAATAGTCAGGTATGGATGTGAGAGTTGGACCATAAAGAAAGCTGAGCACTTAAGAATTGATGCTTTTGAACTGTGGTATTAGAGAAGACTCTTGAAAATCCCTGGGACTGCAGTGATATCAAACCTGTCAATCCTCAAGGAAATCAGTCCTTGAAAACTCATTGTAAGGACAGATGCTGAAGCTGAAACTCCAAACTTTGGCCACCTGGTGAGAAGAACTGACTCATTGGAAAAGACCCTAATGTTGGGAAAGATTGAAAGCTTAAAGATTGAAAGATGGGAAGAAGGGGATGACAGAGGATGAGATGGTTGGATGGCATCACCGACTCGATGGACAGGAGTTTGAGCAAGCTCGGGGAGTTGGTGATGGATAGGGAAACCTGGCGTACTGCAGTCCGTGGGGTCACAAAGAGTCAAAGATGACTGAGCAACTGAACTGAACTGATCTGTGCACCAGCCTATCATCATCACAGGTAAGTGTTTTTTTTAATGTAATAATGTTGCATTGTCATATTATGAATATCACTGTAAACTATATGCCATGGAAATTGTGTAATGGTTCATTCATCAGTGTATAGGCTAGGTTACAATGAAGCAATGGTATTGATTACACTATGTTACCATAAAGCAATTATATTGCTGGTTCTTTGTTATCAATGAATGAATCCTTATATCTGTAAATAAATATGACTTTCTTTTTTGCACGATTTTTCCATTTTTGAAGTCTAGTGTTAGTAATAGACACAATAGCTACAGTATTTTCTATCATATAAAACAATATTGATGTAGGAACTGACAGACTATGTAAACAATGTAAAGTTACGGTATTGACAAAACAGCACTGTACATGTATTTTCTTTTCCTTATGATTTTCTCAATAACATTTTCTTTTCTTTAGCTTACAATATTGTAAGAGTAAAATACATAACACAAAATAATGTGTTAGTCGACTATTTGTATTATCAGTAAGACTTGCATTCAATGGTAGGCTATTAGCAATTAAATTTCTCATGGATGTTCAACTTTGTGGGGAGTCAGCACCACTAGACCCTGCATTGTTCAAAAGTCAAATGTATAATCAAAGTCTCAGGAGAAGAGAAGAGAGAAAATGGGGATGAAATACTATGAAGACATAATGGAAGACTGACTTGTGGCCTGGTAAGTTAAGGAGCCCCATTGACCTGATCCCTGGTGAAAGTGATAAAAGTGACATTTTAAAATCAGCCATTAAAGACCTTTGGAAATGGTCCTAAAGACAACAATCCACTAAAAAAAAAAAAAAAGTGTTCAAGAAAATCTACAAAAATTCACTAAGAAAGGTAAAAGCTTCTAATATTTGAACCAATGTTGCTTCTTCTCCACTTTTCAAGTTCACTGAGGTAGATACTCCATTTTAGACTGCTGTAGCTAAAACACAGGGTTCCCTGTGGCCTATTTCCCAGTTGTGTGAGACACTGTCAGGTAATAAATGTGTTGTTTTAAGCTTCAAAATTTAATGTAATTTTTTACATAATAATAGAAAAGTAAAATGGATATTGGCATTGAAAGTGCCAAATACCTAAAAATGTTAAATGGCTTGGGAACTGGGTAGTGAATGGAAATTAGGAGAATTTGGGGTGATATTGCTTTGATCTATAACTAAAAATATACACTTCATAGACCCTGCTAGGCAGGCCCAGAAGGATGCAAGGAGCATGTTATTATATACTCATATGCAATAGCAGAATGTTTCATGAAATTATCTCCCACAGTTAAGGGGAAAGCAGAACATGTACATGATAAACGTGGACATTTAGCTGAGGAGATTTCCAAAGTGCTGAGGTATGACCTGGTTTCTTACTATTTATATCAAAATGTGGCAAGAGAGAGACAAATTGAGGGAGTATTTGATAAACAAAAAAAGAAATAGGTGTTGATGATTTGTGAAATTCCCATTCTATTCAAATGGCAAAATACACTAAAATTAAGAGATGACTTCTGAACGAATGACATAGAGAAAAAGCTGAGGGTTTGGTAGTATAATATTTTGCTGAAACTTCCAAAAGTTAAAAAAAAAAAAGTCAGAGTACTCAGTCCCACAAAGCTCACTTTTTCAACAAAAGTTGACAACCTCTAGGATGCTTAAGGGGTCTAGAGGTCAGAGGCAAAGAAGCTAATGATCAAAGTATGAGAAGGATTTAGCATGTCACTGCTGGCTTGGTGTTGGGGGCACCATGTGGTAAGGAGCATGTACATCCTTTAGGAGCTGAGTGCATGCACACAGCCACCTCAGCAGGAGCCAAAGATAGAGAAAAATGATCTCAGATATAATTGTGTGTGTCGATTTTGCCCAATGGAGTCAGACCCAGTGCAATTTGTTCAAGATGAACAAGGTTCTGAAGGAAATTATATCAACAGAAATATTGTCAGGTTGGAATGAAAGAAATAGAAGAGTACAAAATGAAAGGAGGATATCAGACTCCCGAACTCTTCTGGTAGAAAGTAATCTGATAAAATTATTTAACCAGGATCACATGCTATGTTTAATGAAAAAGGAAGAATGAATCAGAGGCCAGAACCAGAAACTCTGAATACAGAGCTAAGAGTCCAGAGTTCAGTCATGAACACAGAGGGTGAAGCTAAGAGCCACAGAGGATTATTCTCAGGTCTTGAAATCTAATAATGGAAGTCCAGGTCTTTGAGATCAGTGACTCTTTTATCTTCCATTTTCCCCATTTTGATCTATAACTGTTATCCTTTGCCTCTCCCATCATGAGATGCTGGGAATTTTGTGGGCAGGAAATTTGCATCTTTAGTATCCTAGGTCCACAGAAGAGAGAAATATCTTCAGGAACTGCACTTAATGAATTATGCCCAAGATTCTCATCCACATCTGGTTTAGATAATTTGATCATGAGATTTTTTTACTTTTGAGCTGACACTGTCATAGGATTAGATTCTTGGGAACCTTAGGAGAATGTGTTTTGTATTTGGGAAGGACATTAACCTTTGGGGACCAGACGGCAGACTGTGGTAGGTAGAATTTTAAGGTGGCCTACCAAATTACCAGCCAATAGTGTATACATACCTTCTTTCAGTTATTCAATCAAACACCAATCCATATGTTTCTGTAAAATCATCTAGTAGATGTCAGTTGGCCTTAATATAGGAAGATTATCTGAGTGAGCCTTACCTAATCATTTCTCTCTTTAAATAAGTGGTCTAAAGTCAGAGATTAAAAGCATGAGAGTCAGTGTGCTATTGCTTGCTTGAAAATGCCTAAGCCTCATGGTAAAGAATGCAGGTAGCCTCTACAAACTGAAAACAACCTAGCTGACTGCCAGCAAAAAATATATATATATATGAACACAACTCTGCAGTTGCAAGGAACTGATTTCTGAAAAGAACTGAAATGAACTTGGAAGTAGATTTCCCCACCTAGAGTTTCTAGATGAGAATTTGGTTTGTCTGACATCTTGATGTTAATCTTTTGAGACCCTGAGCAGAAAATACAGCCACGGTGTGCCATACTTCTGACCTACAGATGTGTGAGCTAATAAATGAGTGTTTTGTTAGGCTGCTAAGTGTGTGGTAATTTGTTGTGCAATAGTAAATAATTATATCCTGAGACATAAATATTTGTACCATCTGTGACCTTTATGAGTGGCCATATACAAACCTGTTCCTCAGACTTCCTCATCATTAATTTTCCAGTTTAATTCTATGCAAGTCCCTGACTAATATTTTAATAATTGCACATGAGCCAAAAGTAGATCCATATCTAGAGCCATGATATGTTCATAATAAAAATTCTACCCACTGGTATCATTTCTCTTTCCCACTCTTTTCTGAGTCTTTCCTGAGTGTAGCGATTGTGCACCAGACATCCATTTGTCAACATACAAAAGATACACCCATGAACTGGACCACTATTTTATCTGTCTTTTTCTAACTGGTTTTGAAACACCCCATGAGGCCATATATGTTATTTGAGAGAGAGACAATGACATAACAGGAGTAGGTCTGTAATTTGCATGTCCTTTCTTGATTTACTCAGGCTCAGTCTTTTAAATCCATATGCAATTAATGGTTGAAAGCTGGTGCTCAGACCAAACTTTATTATTCAGAAGAGTAGACAGACATAAATTCATAATGGATGTCTCATTTGTGCAGAAAATTAAAAACTCATGATCAGATGTTAAGTCTTTAGGACTAGTAGTTAGTTTCTCAAATGGAGAGTAGTTGCCAAGAGAAGAAGGCATTTTTTTTTCTCTAAAAGTGTGCATTCTATTTCTACTACTGGGGCTTTCTAAGGCTTCGTAGACTCTGTTTAGCATGAATTCAATACAATTGGGTCTGCAGAGCCGTGAAGCTGAAGTATCAGAGAAACTTGCGCTGCAGCTTGGACCTGCTATAGGTCTTTTTCTTGCTCTGGGTACCACTCAAAACTGGAAATCAGGGCTTCCCTGGTGGTCCAGTGGTTAGGAATCTGTTTTGCAATGCAAGGGACACCAGTTCAATCTCTGGTCCAAAAAGATCCCACATGCCATGGAGCAAATAAGCCCCTGTGCCACAAGTGAGCCAATGCTTTAAAGCCTGCATGCTGCGACTATTGAAGCCCACGGGCCTCGGGTCCACACTCTGCAACAGGAGAAGCCTCTGCAATGAGAGGCTAGTGCACTGCAACAAAGAGCAAGATAGCCTGCTCACCATAAGAGAAAGCCTGTGAGCAGCAAGGAAGGCCCACTACATCCAAAAAATAAAAATAAAGTAAATGTTAAAAAACAACCCTGGAAATCATAGGGAGTTCAAGCGCAAAACCAACATGATCTACGTTGTCTCTAATACCTGAAGCCTTGGTTCCCCCAGGCTAAATGGAGAAAGCTCACCTGTTGGTAGTCCAGCTGCTGTCCTTCCAGGGCAGCCCCTCACCGCTGGCTCCCACCCTGGCAGAGATGCTTCTATTCTTCTGCACAGGCTATGCTCCTGTGCAGACACAGAGCCCTTCATTGGGCCCCTTGACGGCACAGATTCCACAGCTGTTTAGTTTCACTTTGTAGTTTAGTTTCACTGTCTTCCTGGGCTTAAGAAATTCCATTTTCTTGACCCCAAGAGCTCTCCTTGGTGCTTCTGAATGTATATTTCTTTTATTGATGACAGCTCTAGCTGTGAATTGCAGTAGGGTCCTATCCAACCTGTGAAGCCCACGGCACCTAGATCCTTTTGGAATTGTAACTAACCCTGTTTGACAACTGAAGTTATTTTCCCAAGGTTTTTCTAAGCTTGGAGAAAAATTTGAATTCCTGAGTTAGTCATTATTATGTACACTTTTAGTACCTGCCATTTGTTAGATACTGTGCTAGGAACTAGGAATACAAGTACAAAGTGGCCTGGATATGCTTTGCAATACAAAGAGTCCAATGCCAAATTTCTTAAGTTTTTAAAAACCACAAGCCACAGTCAGAAACACACACACACACACACACACACACACACACACACACACACACATATATCACAACTCATGGCATACACACATACACACATATATAACAGAAACTTAAATTTCACAAAACAATATTCACCCTAAATGTATGCAATTTGATTATTTTATATTTGACTCTATCCAACTTTCTATCTTATTTCATTAAAAATGACAAGTCTTGACCCAGTGAATTATTAATAATTTCAAGACTTACTCGTGCATGGGGGGAGGGATAACTGCAGCTTGACAAATACAGATCTGTTTAATAATCTATTATCTGTATCTCATATGGGGCATATAATTATCCTTTCAGGAACATCTTTCATAGAACAGTGGGAGTGGGGAGCCTGAAGAGTCTTCCTCTACACCAGTGTTTTCAAATGCCAATGTGCATGGGAATCATTTGGTGAACTTGTTAAAATGAAAATTCCAACTCAGTAGGTCTGAGTAAGGCCTGGGATTTTGTATTTCTCATTGCTCACAGGTCATGCTGATGCAGCTGGTCCATGCGCCACATGTTCACTAATAAGGGTCTGAAAATCAAATATATTGATGGGTCTGATGAACTGGTAATGTAGGGCCTGATAAGAGTTTTCTGGGAGAGAATTCAACTCAGAAAGGGAGACCACAGATGAAATATTAATCTGTAAAGAATAGCACAGCCTCTGCCATATAGATATTTCCCCCTGTTCTAACTTGCAACATCTGAACTTGGTAAGAAGGATATTCATGTATGCAAAAACTCAGAAATCAACAAAATACACATAAGTGATCATTTTGCTTGGAAAGGGTCTGAAAGATATTAGAGTCTAAAGTAGCACTGGGGGGATACTCACAGGTAACTGGGTAACTGTAATTCTCAAGTGAAGAGGGGGCTTTACCAACATTTGTATAGAGGTCAAGGGTAGGTGGGCATTGACTCCAGAGAACTGATAGAGCTCTGGCACCTTTTGCCCTCCAGCTCATTTTGCCCTCCAGCTCATTATATAGTATCAGTAATGAGTCAGGACCCAAGAGAAGGGGCACAGTGCTCAGCAGACATGGCACTATCCAAGAGAGAGAGGCATCTATCTCTCAGCTTCTTGAACTCGTTCTCGGGCACAAGTGAGACCTCCCTCAGTTCTCCTCTGAGTGTCTGATTCCATCCACATACCTACTACTGCCTGAGAGTTCTCTGGGAGCCATTCTTCCACCAGGTATTTGGTGGGAGTTGGGTCACAACACATCTCATACATTCAGAACCTCATTTGATTCACTTGGCAGGCCCATGAGTCAAATATTATCCTCAATTAACAGATTACAACACTGACTCTTACAGCAGTGTGTCCTTATAACGGGGCTTCCCTGGTGGCTCAGTGGTAAAGAATCTGCCTGTCAATGCCTGCAATGCAAGAGATGCAGGTTTGATCCTTGGGTCAGGAAGACCCTCTGGAGAAGGAAATGGCAACACAGTTCAGTAGTCTTGCCTGAGAAATCCCATGGTCAGAGGAACCTGGCGGCTACTGCCAAGTTGATTCCTCTAGCTCTGAGTACCATAGTTAATATGAGTTTTACTTATTATGAGTTTTACCTTATTATTCCTAACAACAGGAATATTAAGTGTCTTCATTGCACTTGTAAACTCACTGAACAGTCCAATCACTTATCATGTATTGTTTTGTGGTCTTAGTTGTTTTTTAATGACTAACACAATCCATATCATTTAGGAAAAAGCATACATGAGAGGGCAAAGAAAGAAAAAGAATCACACATGTTGGGATCCATAGGATGGTAGAGGATTCAGGAGAAGGGCTGGCAGTGCCCACTGACATGGTTACAACTAGGGGGAGACATAGGGATGGACATACCTGTGGAGGAATGTCATGGAGGTGATTTGAGTCATTTTCGAGTAGAGGCAAGACCTTTTTTCTGGCTACCATGCAAGAAAAAAACACCACTTAGTTTTTAGTTTTTATAGTTTGTGCACAAATGCATTATGCTAACATTTATACTTTTACAAAAATGGTTTGATAGTATATATTCTGAAATATATAGTATACAAAACAGAATATATAGTATTCTGAAACAGTTTTGAAAAGTTTTTCTTTATTGGTCTTTTACAGTGTACAGTGTATCATGGTGAAAACCCCCTACTGAAACACACAGAGCACTGTAGTTGGATCAAACAACAGTGACACCACCTAAAGCCTAGTATCAGCTTGAGGATAAAGCACATAGCTTGGCAAGCACCTGCCAGGGAAAGCAGGGTCAGCGACACTCTCATCAAAGAAATCAGAATCAAACGCCAAGGCATTCAAGATAAGCGATATCATGTAAGCCACCTTTGGCCCCTCCCTCCGCCCCTTATTCCCCTGACAGCCCATTGCCCCCTGGGGTTAATGGATCCTGTACATTTCTTTGTATTCAATAAAAACCACCCATTTTCTGTCTTTTCCTTAGCTCTTCTTGAGCCCTTGACAGATCTCCACGTTCTCTCAGCACCTTCTCACCTCCCAGATGCCTTTCCTGTAAGTTGTCCTGATAGTCCCTGGGGGAATCCTCCACGTCCTGTCCCGTCCGTTTTTCTTTTAGCTTTCCGGGGCACACAGTCCTCAGCAGGGTGCTTTTCCACAGTGTGTGGCTGGCTCTCTGACTTTGCCTGGGATTCCAGTTTGATTTCCCTGACTGGGTTTCCCTCAGCTTTGGACTTGCCCTGCTTTTCTTGCTTCCCCTCATCTGCTGGTTGCCCCTCATGTGGGGGTTGTCTCTCATCGTCTGGCCTCATTCTGGAGCTCTCTCTCCTGTTCTGACTTCCCGTCCACTTCCAGCTTTTCTTTCTCCTCTGACTTTCCTTCATTTTTAGGCTCTACGTCATGTTCTGGTTTTCCCTCACTTTCCAGTTCAGTTCAGTGGCTCAGTCGTGTCTGACTCTTTGCAACCCCATGAACTGCAGCACGCCAGGCCTCCCTGTCTGTCACCAACTCCCTGAGTCCACCCAAACCCATGTCCATTGAGTCGGTGATGCCATCCAACCATCTCATCCTCTGTCGTCCCCTTCTCCTCCTTCCCTCAATCTTTCCAACTTTCCTTAATTTTCATTTCAGAGTTTTCCATGTTGAGGTGTCCCCTCCTTTTCCTGTTCTGGAGGATGGGGGTGGGGTGGGGGGTGGATGAGAAGAGACAAAGAGGAGACGAGAAAAACTGAGGGCTTGGGTGGAAGGCAGGTCTGGACAGCACTCACCCACGTCAGAGGTCCTCTGACTTGGCCCGGCCTAATGTGCCTTCTGCTTACCCTTCACTGCACCATTCCTCCTGGACTGAGAGCCAACCATTCCCTGGCAGGCCCTGCCACCTTGTAACATCCTTTAGTGTGGCAGGGAGGGTGTATAGTATACAAAACAATATTCACCCTAAATGTATGCAATTTGATTATTTTATATTTGACTCTATCCAACTTTCTATCTTATTTCATTAAAAATGACAAGTCTTGACCCAGTGAATTATTAATAATTTCAAGACTTACTCGTGCATGGGGGGAGGGATAACTGCAGCTTGACAAATACAGATCTGTTTAATAATCTATTATCTGTATCTCATATGGGGCATATAATTATCCTTTCAGGAACATCTTTCATAGAACAGTGGGAGTGGGGAGCCTGAAGAGTCTTCCTCTACACCAGTGTTTTCAAATGCCAATGTGCATGGGAATCATTTGGTGAACTTGTTAAAATGAAAATTCCAACTCAGTAGGTCTGAGTAAGGCCTGGGATTTTGTATTTCTCATTAGCTCACAGGTCATGCTGATGCAGCTGGTCCATGCGCCACATGTTCACTAATAAGGGTCTGAAAATCAAATATATTGATGGGTCTGATGAACTGGTAATGTAGGGCCTGATAAGAGTTTTCTGGGAGAGAATTCAACTCAGAAAGGGAGACCACAGATGAAATATTAATCTGTAAAGAATAGCACAGCCTCTGCCATATAGATATTTCCCCCTGTTCTAACTTGCAACATCTGAACTTGGTAAGAAGGATATTCATGTATGCAAAAACTCAGAAATCAACAAAATACACATAAGTGATCATTTTGCTTGGAAAGGGTCTGAAAGATATTAGAGTCTAAAGTAGCACTGGGGGGATACTCACAGGTAACTGGGTAACTGTAATTCTCAAGTGAAGAGGGGGCTTTACCAACATTTGTATAGAGGTCAAGGGTAGGTGGGCATTGACTCCAGAGAACTGATAGAGCTCTGGCACCTTTTGCCCTCCAGCTCATTTTGCCCTCCAGCTCATTATATAGTATCAGTAATGAGTCAGGACCCAAGAGAAGGGGCACAGTGCTCAGCAGACATGGCACTATCCAAGAGAGAGAGGCATCTATCTCTCAGCTTCTTGAACTCGTTCTCGGGCACAAGTGAGACCTCCCTCAGTTCTCCTCTGAGTGTCTGATTCCATCCACATACCTACTACTGCCTGAGAGTTCTCTGGGAGCCATTCTTCCACCAGGTATTTGGTGGGAGTTGGGTCACAACACATCTCATACATTCAGAACCTCATTTGATTCACTTGGCAGGCCCATGAGTCAAATATTATCCTCAATTAACAGATTACAACACTGACTCTTACAGCAGTGTGTCCTTATAACGGGGCTTCCCTGGTGGCTCAGTGGTAAAGAATCTGCCTGTCAATGCCTGCAATGCAAGAGATGCAGGTTTGATCCTTGGGTCAGGAAGACCCTCTGGAGAAGGAAATGGCAACACAGTTCAGTAGTCTTGCCTGAGAAATCCCATGGTCAGAGGAACCTGGCGGGCTACTGCCAAGTTGATTCCTCTAGCTCTGAGTACCATAGTTAATATGAGTTTTACTTATTATGAGTTTTACCTTATTATTCCTAACAACAGGAATATTAAGTGTCTTCATTGCACTTGTAAACTCACTGAACAGTCCAATCACTTATCATGTATTGTTTTGTGGTCTTAGTTGTTTTTTAATGACTAACACAATCCATATCATTTAGGAAAAAGCATACATGAGAGGGCAAAGAAAGAAAAAGAATCACACATGTTGGGATCCATAGGATGGTAGAGGATTCAGGAGAAGGGCTGGCAGTGCCCACTGACATGGTTACAACTAGGGGGAGACATAGGGATGGACATACCTGTGGAGGAATGTCATGGAGGTGATTTGAGTCATTTTCGAGTAGAGGCAAGACCTTTTTTCTGGCTACCATGCAAGAAAAAAACACCACTTAGTTTTTAGTTTTTATAGTTTGTGCACAAATGCATTATGCTAACATTTATACTTTTACAAAAATGGTTTGATAGTATATATTCTGAAATATATAGTATACAAAACAGAATATATAGTATTCTGAAACAGTTTTGAAAAGTTTTTCTTTATTGGTCTTTTACAGTGTACAGTGTATCATGGTGAAAACCCCCTACTGAAACACACAGAGCACTGTAGTTGGATCAAACAACAGTGACACCACCTAAAGCAAAGTATCAGCTTGAGGATAAAGCACATAGCTTGGCAAGCACCTGCCAGGGAAAGCAGGGTCAGCGACACTCTCATCAAAGAAATCAGAATCAAACGCCAAGGCATTCAAGATAAGCGATATCATGTAAGCCACCTTTGGCCCCTCCCTCCGCCCCTTATTCCCCTGACAGCCCATTGCCCCCTGGGGTTAATGGATCCTGTACATTTCTTTGTATTCAATAAAAACCACCCATTTTCTGTCTTTTCCTTAGCTCTTCTTGAGCCCTTGACAGATCTCCACGTTCTCTCAGCACCTTCTCACCTCCCAGATGCCTTTCCTGTAAGTTGTCCTGATAGTCCCTGGGGGAATCCTCCACGTCCTGTCCCGTCCGTTTTTCTTTTAGCTTTCCGGGGCACACAGTCCTCAGCAGGGTGCTTTTCCACAGTGTGTGGCTGGCTCTCTGACTTTGCCTGGGATTCCAGTTTGATTTCCCTGACTGGGTTTCCCTCAGCTTTGGACTTGCCCTGCTTTTCTTGCTTCCCCTCATCTGCTGGTTGCCCCTCATGTGGGGGTTGTCTCTCATCGTCTGGCCTCATTCTGGAGCTCTCTCTCCTGTTCTGACTTCCCGTCCACTTCCAGCTTTTCTTTCTCCTCTGACTTTCCTTCATTTTTAGGCTCTACGTCATGTTCTGGTTTTCCCTCACTTTCCAGTTCAGTTCAGTGGCTCAGTCGTGTCTGACTCTTTGCAACCCCATGAACTGCAGCACGCCAGGCCTCCCTGTCTGTCACCAACTCCCTGAGTCCACCCAAACCCATGTCCATTGAGTCGGTGATGCCATCCAACCATCTCATCCTCTGTCGTCCCCTTCTCCTCCTTCCCTCAATCTTTCCAACTTTCCTTAATTTTCATTTCAGAGTTTTCCATGTTGAGGTGTCCCCTCCTTTTCCTGTTCTGGAGGATGGGGGTGGGGTGGGGGGTGGATGAGAAGAGACAAAGAGGAGACGAGAAAAACTGAGGGCTTGGGTGGAAGGCAGGTCTGGACAGCACTCACCCACGTCAGAGGTCCTCTGACTTGGCCCGGCCTAATGTGCCTTCTGCTTACCCTTCACTGCACCATTCCTCCTGGACTGAGAGCCAACCATTCCCTGGCAGGCCCTGCCACCTTGTAACATCCTTTAGTGTGGCAGGGAGGGTGTATAGTATATGTGGTGGGGGCATGGGCAATGGGGCCCGCAAATACTGCTGAAGCTGTGTCCACCAGCTCCCAGCACGGTGCCTGTCCAGTGCCCTCCTCCTTCACTGACCTACAGGGGTTCTGGCCAGGTTCCTCTTTCTTTTCTATCCAGGTCTGCTGGAAACAGACATGCAGACCTGCAGACAGACAGGAGACAGAGTGGCTGCGTGGTCTGTGGACTGGGGTCCCTTTTCTGAATCCGGACCCTCCTCATCCAACGG
>SJYC01125726.1:0-19387 GCA_006408675.1 Madoqua kirkii
TTAAGAGAAGAAAAATTAATTTTGCGTTCCAAAAACAATACAAAACGCAAAAAAACGTTATCAAATTTAAAGATATGGCGGTAATGAAAATTTTGTTATTTTTTTTATTCTTTTGTTCTGTTTCGGCTTTTTCCCAACAGATTCAAATCCCTGAAATTCAATCCGTCGGCGTTGATACTTTAACGGGTTTTCCCATTTTGAAGTGGCAAATTGAGAACCCGAAAGAAATTGACGGCTTTATTGCCAAACGTTTAATTATTAACGGAACAGGCGTTATATCAGGCACTTACAACAATGTTAAAGTTATTGAGAATAATTCTGTTTTTGAGTTTATTGACTCGGAAATTTCTTACGGAACAATGGCAGAACCGTTAAAAAGAAAGGAGCTTTACAGAATGGCAGCGTTCAAAGTGAGAGAGGGCGGCAAAACGGTTTATAGTTTAATGACCGATGAGGTTTTTACTCAAATTTTAACGGGGAGTTTTGATGTCTGCACCAATAGTTTTAATTTTTCGTTTTCATCGTATTGCCGTCCGCAAGATGTTGATTATTATTGTCTTAGGACAGGTTTCCCTAATTCTCGAAAACTTATTGTAACCAAAGATACAGTTTGTAGTTTTCAGTTTTCTGATTTTGCAGAGGTGAGAAATTTTGCCGTTGAAACGGTTTTAAAAAACGGACAATCGGCTTTTTCTCCTATAATTAATATCTCCTCTGAGGAGACTGTTTTGCCTGATACATTGGCAATTAGGTCGGTTAGCGTTGATGAAAACAATAATTTGGAAATTCTTTTTGACGTATCTCAAAATTCTTCCGCAAAGTTTTTGGCGTTGGAGCGGCAATGCAAAGAACTTTCCTCGGAAGACACTTTTAGAATAGATATTTCTCAAAGAAAATTTATTGATACAGCCGTTGATGTTACCAAACTTTATTCTTATTCTTTAATAGCGGCTAACGTTTGCGGAATTGCGATAAAATTTTCTGCGCCGGCATCCAACATTGTTTTATCGGTTTTAGAATCCGAAAACGGAAACGAAAACGTTTTGAATTGGAATGCTCCTAATTTTTGGTTGCCGCAAATTGAGAAAACCGAAATTTACCGCAGCACAGATGGCGGAGAATTTGAATACGATAATTTTGTAACTTCTTATTATACAACCTTTTCCGAGTCATTATCCAATATGATTGCCGACAGGGAACTTTATCAAGGACGGTTTTGTTATCAAATAAAAATTTTAACATCTGAGTCCGATTCCGTAAAATCAAATATTGCGTGTCTTAACCGTCAAAGCGTTTTTTATATTCCTAATGCGTTAAATCCTAAATCTCAAAATATTGATAATCAAGTGTTTAAGCCGAAAGCGGATTTCCTTTCCGACTACAAAATGAGTATTTTTTCCAAACGCGGGGAATTGATTTTTTTTACTGACGACCTTTCAAAAGGTTGGGATGGATATTCCAGAAACGGAAAACTCTGTCCCAAAGATACTTACGTTTATCAAATAAATTTTAAAGATTCTTCTGGCGAAATTATCAGAAAAAACGGTTACGTTAATTTGGTTTATTAAAAATCGTCTTCTCCTTCTTCGCTTTCTATGGGAATCATTTCCATATTAATGTCAAGAATTTCGGCAATTACTTCGCCGAATTCTTCCATTTCTTCGTCTTCTTCGGCGTAATACCATTTGAGATTTACTTCGGCTTTTTTAATAATTTTTTCGATTTTTTGCACCAAACCTAAGAAAATTTTTGAAGTCGTTGTGTTGAAATACGACATTCTGAAATTGAAAACCGTTTTTTCCAATGGGTTTTCGCTGTATTTGCCCACCCAATTTAAAACTGGCTCATAAAATCTTACGGCATCTTCGGGAATAGATTTTCCCGAAAATTCAAAAATTCCTTTTTCTTTGTCTAATTTTATGTTAGGAATGTATTCCGTTCCAGCAATGTAAAGCGGGTCGGGATATTTTGCCGTGATTTCAGGTGATTTTTTTATCGAATATTTTGTGCTGACGATATTGGAAAAATCTTCTTTTGTCAATTTTTTGTTACAAAAACTGCAATACACATCCTCCGAGGTGAGCATATTGCCGCACTTTGTACAGGAAGGAGCATAATTTCTGTTGCCGCATTTAGGGCAGACATCAAGCCCCGGAGTTAAATTTTCACCGCAGATATTGCATGTATTCATTTTAGTAAGTTATTGGTTGTTAATGTTTTAACAAAAAATCAAGATAAATTTTCCCTTATATTGTTTTAGTTTGCAAGTTTAACAAAAATTATTTAATCCGAAAAATATTTTTTACAAAAAAAGCCGCATTTTTTTGCGGCTTTTTTGTTTCTAATTAATCGTTACTTTTTTACCTTTTGTCTTTACAAAAATTTTGTTGTCGTCTAACTTTTCGCAAAATATTCCGGGCAAATAATATTCGCCTTTGTATGCGGCTACAAGGCGGGTTTTAAATGTGATTTCGCCTTTGGGATAAAGGTAAAAATATGTGTATTTTCTGTCGTCTTTTATGTCAGTATGACGAATTCCGTAAGATTTCCGTCTGTAATAATATTCGTCGTCGTCAAAATCATCGGCGTGGTCTTCCAAAACGGAATTAACAATTTGCCAACCCGATGCAAACATTTCTGTAATTACCAGATTATCAATGTATTCGTCAGACGGATTTTTTATCGTAACAAGAGAATAAAATTCTGTTGTCTGAGATAAATTTTCTATTTTAACGGGTTTTCCATCATCGTCGATATACGAAACTTGAGCCGTTATAACAGAGTTTTCAGCCTTTTCGTTTCCTGCCTCGGGTATGCCTTCGTTGAGAATTTCCAAATACAAATCTCCCGAAGAATTGTTGGTAAAACTTAAAACTTGTCTGCCATTGGAAGAAAATTTCAAATCCTCGGAATAAAAAAGTTTTGTTGATTTAACGTCTTTTTTCGAGCCGGAATTAAACGAATAACTGCAATTTATTTCTCCGGCGGGTTTGTATTTTTCAAAATATTTTCCTAACGCAAAAAGCGATTCCGATTCGTAAAAAATATGCCTTTGATAATACTCTGAATTTAATTCGTCGGAGAGTTTTCGGGCAACGTCAAAGGCTTTTTCTTTTTCGTCTAAATCGCAATAAGTCAATAACTTATTTGCTAAATTATAATCGTTTGAAACAGGAACGGAATTGATAAGATTTTTTCCCGTTTCTTTCTTACCCGAAATGCCGTAAGTTGCCGCCAAAACGGTTAAAGCTTCGGTGGGCAAATTTTTTTGTTGTCGCAATCTATTCATCTGAGCCGTTAAAGCCTCGTTGCAAAGTGCCAAAGTGTAAAGTCTGTAAGCTTGATTGTAATAACTTTGTCTGTTTTCGGGCTGCCAAGATTCGGCGCGGACTTTCTGAAATTTTTTCCATTTGTCCAAGAAATCTTTTTTGACGGAATAACCTGCATTTTTTGCCTCGCAGATAAAATGTCCGGCATAATCGGTAACGTAAACGTCAGTGTAATTATAATTGCGCCAATAAACCATTCCGCCGGAAGGTGTCTGATAATCATAAACTTGCGAGATAAGTTTTTTGATAATACTTTCGACGGAATCTTTTTGTTGAGCGGGCAAATCCATAATTTTTGCCGCTTTCAACAGAGCAAATCCCTGACTACAATACTGTATAAAGATTCATACGGATAATTCATTATTTGAGCCAAATGAAAATCCATATTCACCGGCAAAACGGAACAAATATTTATTTTTCCCGAATTTGTGTTTTTCCGTCCCAATGCCTCAAAAGCAATTTCGGTACTTTGACCTTGTTTTATGACTTTTGAGAATTTTTGACGAGACTTCGGATTCGGTTCGCGAATTTGGACGTTGAGCGTAAAATCCGATTTGTAAGCCCCTGACGTTGCCGAAATTTCCACCGTTCCGATTGAAGGCAAATCGGAGGTTTCAAGTTCAAAAACGGGATTTTGTTCGCCTTTGGAATTGAAAGTTATGGTTTCGGACGTTTTGCCTACGGCTTTAAATCCGCCCGAAGGTTTAATTTTAACGTTTACCGTTTTAATTTTGTCGTCGCCGGTAAAGACGGTTAAGGGCAACGAAAATTTTTCACAGGTGCTTAACAATGCCGGTGTTGTGGCAAAAAGCATTAACGGCTTGTCTACAACGCAAGTTTTTTCTGCCGAACCGAAAGCCTTAGAATTGCCCGCCACAACCATAGTTCTTACTTTACCGATGTATTTCGGCATTTTGATGGTGTGTGTGCGTTTTTTGCCGTCGTAAGTAAACGGTCCTAAAAACTTAACGACAGATTGAAAATTGTTCGCTTTATTTGCTGACGGGGGAGTGTAACTATCGTCGCCGCCGATTGTGAAAAGTTTTTCTATTTTGCCGCCGAATGCACCGATAACGTTGTCGAACATATCGAAGGTTTTGATTTGAAGTCCCGGACGGGAATAAAAAGTTTTCCAAGCATTGGGCGTTTTAAAATGGGTTAAATCCAAAAGTCCTTCGTCTACAACGGCAATGGTGTAAGTCATTTTTTTGGAGTTTTTTTCCGAAACGGTAACGGTAAATTCTTCTTCTGCTTCAATTTTGTCGGGCATTGTTATAACGGGCTCCAATTTCGTTTTTTCATCTTCTACGTTTATGGGAACGACACCGTACATTCTTATCGGTAAATCGTTTACCGTTTGTCCGTGGGGTTGAAGAAGAGTTACGAAAACGTAAACCCCCGGAACCATTTGTTCGTCTAATTTAAATTGAAATTCCGTTTTTCCTTCGTTAGTCGTAATCCATTGACTACGAATAACTTTCGATGCCGTTTCTATCGAAATCAAAGCCCTTGAACCATCGGTTGAAGGAATGTTGATTTTTGCCGTTTCGCCTACGGAATAGACTTTTTTGTCGCTTGACAACTCCAAAATGGTAGACCCTTGCGAGAGCATAGGACTTCTGCCGAAGGATTCGGGCCAGTCCATATAGAAAATTTCGGAAGTTGCATTTCCCGTCGTTAAATCCACGGCTTCAATCATATAACGTCCCCAATCGGGATAGTCGGCTCTGAAACTGAATTTTGCATTTCCGTTAATTGTAATAGTGTCTGCCGACAAAACTTGAGAATTGTAGTCGGAAATATAGTTGTCGCTGTCGTACCAATATTGCCAATTGAGTTTAAGAAGTCTGACGACGGCTTTGCGGGGAGTTTTGTCGAGTTCTCCGTCGGAGGTAACTGCAACTAAATCAACGGTATAATCGTGATTTACTTCGTAAAAGCCGTTTTGTTTTTCGGGCATTTTTATTCCGTAATACCAATCGAAAGGACAAGCATCAACAAAAAGTCCGTCAGTAGAAAAACTGCCGCTTTTTTCAAAAACTTTTATCAGGTATTCAACTCTGAGTTTATTGGGATAAGGTATGTAATTGTTGGTAAAATTATCGTTGATTTCTGCTTCACCTTCCGAGTTGAGATTGTCTGCGGCAACATCTATGGGATAACTATCGTATTCTTTTCTGCGGGCATTATTAAAAGTGTAGCCGGGAAATTTGTCGAAAGTCAAATTTGCTGCTGAGGCCGAACGAGTAACGGAATATTTTAAATCTGCGGCTTTTGCGCCGTGAAGCCATGAAGATTTGATTTTCAGGATGTTATTTTTTTGCGAAAGAGTTTTTTTATTGAACTCTGCAAAAATTTTTAAGCGGTTTGGTTTTATGTTTTCAACCCTTAAATTTTTTTCAAATTTTGCGTTGGAACAATTTATTGTTGCCGTATAAAGTCCTGTTGCACCGTCTTCGGGAATTTTGAAATTAAATACGTAAAAATTGGTTGAATTTTTCTTAACTGTCTCTTTTACAATTTGTTGATACCAAGAATTTTTTACTTCCAACGTTATCGGATAACCTTCGGGCAAGAGATTTTCCGATTCTTCTTTTAAAATAAAACCCAAATGAACGGAATCGCCCGGACGCCAAACGCCGCGTTCTCCGTACAAAAATCCTCTTAAACCGTCTGTTACTTCAATACCTGAAATATCAAACTTGCTGAGTGATAATGATTTACCGTCTTCGAGTTTTAAGAAATCTGCTTCTTTGTCTTTTCTGACAACGGCGTAAAAGGCTTTTCGGGCGTTTTTAAATTCAACTTTTCCGTCGCCGTCGGCAGTTTTGGAATCCAAAAGTTGTTGTTGATAACCGTAAAGTTCTATTGTTGCGCCGCTTACGGGTTTTGCCGTCTTAATGTTTGTGGCATAGATTGTTACGGAATTGTCAGGACATTTTTTGGCAACAATGCCGAGGTTTGAGGCAAGAATGGGTTGTTCTATGAATTTATCGGAGTTGTAATACATTTTGTAACAGGGATTTTCTCTGTATTCCCAATTGTAAGCACCTGAATTACTGTATTGATAATCAATGTTGTATGACGAATAATAATCAAGATTGTCAAAATCTTTAATATCAACGTCTTCTTCTTGACTGCAATCGTCGCCTTCGTCGCAATTAAAAACGGTTTGAGATTTTCGGAACGAAATTTTAATGTCGTAAACCGTTCCGGGTTCGGTTTGAACGAGTTTTGAAAGTTCCAAATAATAACGACTCCAATCTTTTACTTTTTCATCGTCTTCGTTTGCGATTTTTATGCTTTTTCTGAAAATCGGAATACCTGTTCTGCGGAGGTTTTCGTTGTCGTTCCAATAATAACCTTCGTAGTCGCGGATATAACTTAAAATGTTGTTTTCCAACACTTTAATCACGGTAACATCTACCGCTTTAAGATTTACCGCTTCAAAAGGATAAACTAAACCGTCCTGAGAATCGGGAAGAATAAGTCCCGATTTTACTTTTCTTACCAATGGTTTGCGAATATCGAAATCTACTGTGTAAGTTTTTATTCACTGAATTTTGTGCCTAAAACGTTTTCGATTCCTTCCGATACGTAAAGTTGAAATTCTCCCGTTTTTCTTGTCGGAGGAAAAATGTTGATAGAATTGCCGTCGATTTGGAAAGTACATTCAAGGGTTTTGTTGTTGTAACGAGTATCGGTAACGGTTAAAAGTCCGTCAAGATTTTGATTTTCTTTCAATGGGTCGGAAAAAATTATTTTCAAACATTGGTCAGGTTCTTGAATTACGGCTAATTTGTTGATTTTAAAATCGTTGATAGCGGGAATTTCGATTTTTTTCTCGCCTTTGGAAGTAGAACCGATTTTAATTCCGTCGTATTTTATAACCAATTCTGCTGTCTTTTCCAAACGTTCAATGCTGTCGATTGAAAAATTAAAGTTAAGACTTTTTTCTTCCGTTTGACGGAAATTTATGGGAATATTTTTTCCGTTGTAAAGGGCTGAAACAGAATGTTTTATGTTTGGCAGAATTTCATAGTCGGCAGTTCTTACAACGCCTGTAACCCGTTGATATTTAAGCGTTTGCTTGTCGATAGTGTTTTGACTTTCCACTATTACTTTCATTTCTTGTTTAACGACAGAAAACGGAAAAACAAAACTTTTCAGTGATTTGTTTTCTGTTTTTACGAGTTTTGACAAATCGAATTCTGCAACGTAATCCGTGCCGTTTTTCAGAGAATTTTCCGGAGTAAATTCTATTGTCCGATAGTCGGAAAAACTGCATGAACCTTTAACGTCGGGATAAAGTTTCAATAATTTTTCTGTTTTTAAATTTTTGTCAATACTTTTGGCAAAATCGCTGTTTAATACGATTTTAACGGTTGAATTTTTGTTGATAATTCCTTCCGTGTAGGCCGAAATGTAACTTGCAAATTCGGGGTTGAAAGCATTGATTTTAGGTGCTGATTTTTTTTTGAACAAAATTATTGCGGCAATCAGCACGACTAAGACTGAACAGAGAATTAAAAATTTTTTCTTATCCATAATCATATTTTTTTATTGCGCAAATATATATTAAATTCAGTTATTTTATTACTTTTGCAACGAAAAAATTTTTATGAAAAAACGATATGAGCGGATTAAGATTTCAAGTAGTCGGTCAGGCTTTTAAAAAAATGCCTCTTCCGGTAGAAAATCCCGGAGAGGCAACCTCAAAATATTTCGGAAAATACGTTTTCGGAAAAGAGCAAATGTCGGAATATTTAACGAAAGAAACTGTCAGAAAAATCAATGAAATTACTCTGAGCGGCAAACCTCTTGACAGAGAAATTGCCGACCAAGTGGCAGCCGGTATGCGTCAATGGGCTATGGAGTTAGGCGCAACTCATTATACCCACTGGTTTCAACCTCTTACCGAGGGAACGGCAGAAAAACATGATTCGTTTATTGAATATGCTTCAAAACCGGGCGGCGGAGTAATAGAAGAGTTTTCGGGCAAACTTCTTGTTCAGCAAGAGCCTGATGCGTCGAGTTTTCCGAGCGGAGGCCTTAGAAACACTTTTGAAGCGCGCGGTTATTCGCTTGGGACCCGTCTTCGCCGGCTTTCGTGGTGGACGATACGCTTTGTATTCCCACAATTTTTATTTCTTACACCGGCGAAAGTCTTGACTACAAAGCCCCGCTTTTGAAGGCACTTTCCGCTGTTGATAAAGCCGCAACAGAGGTTTGTAAGTATTTTGACCCTGAGGTAAAAAAAGTTTATTCGTATTTGGGTTGGGAACAAGAATATTTTTTGGTGGACGAAGGACTTTATGCCGCCCGTCCCGATTTGCTTTTAACGGGGCGAAGTCTTTTGGGACACGAATCGGCTAAAAATCAACAACTTGAAGACCATTATTTCGGCTCAATTCCTGAGCGGGTTCAGGCTTATATGAAAGAAGTGGAATTTGAGGCTTACAAATACGGCATCCCGTGCAAAGCTCGTCATAATGAGGTTGCGCCTAATCAGTTTGAGTTAGCCCCCATTTTCGGCGAAACCAATCTTGCTAACGACCAAAACCTTTTAATAATGTCGATTATGAAACGCATTGCGCGCAAACATGGTTTCAGGGTTTTGTTGCACGAAAAACCTTTTGCGGGCATTAACGGTTCGGGTAAACACAACAACTGGTCGCTCGGAACTGACACTGGCGTAGGACTTCTGACTCCCGGCAAAACTCCCGAAGAAAATTTACGTTTCCTTACTTTTTTGGCTAACGTTTTAATGGCGATTTACAAAAATAATGCTTTGTTGAAAGCCTCCGTTATGACGGCTCAAAATGCTCATCGTTTGGGTGCTAACGAAGCCCCGCCTGCCATAATTTCGGCATTTTTGGGAACGCAGTTGTCAGGCTTGTTGGACAAAATAGAAAATTCGTCTTTTGAAGAAGGCATTATTCTTGACGGTAAAAAGAAAATGCAACTCGGAATAGGCAGTATTCCTGAGGTTTTAATCGACACCACCGACCGCAACCGTACTTCGCCTTTTGCTTTTACGGGCAATAGGTTTGAGTTTCGTGCCGTCGGTTCGTCGGCAAATTGTGCCTCGGCGATGATTGCGGTTAATACGGCAGTTGCCTCTCAGTTGAGGGAATTTAAAAAAGAAGTAGATGCTAAAATTTCGTCAGGAATTTCAAAGGAACATGCTGTTTTTGATATAGTTAAAGAATACATAAAAATTTCCAAGCCAATTCGTTTTGACGGTAACGGCTATTCTGACCGGTGGAAAGAAGAGGCTTTTAAGCGGGGGCTTGATTGTGAGACTTCCGTTCCGAAAATTTACGATGCTTACACCGACGAAAAATCTATAAAACTTTTTACCGAAACGGGTGTGTTTACAAAGAAGGAACTTTTTGCAAGAAATGAGGTTAAATGGGACACTTACACCAAGAAAATTCAAATTGAGGCACGTGTTTTGGGAGATTTGATTCTTTCGTCCGTTATTCCCGTTGCAACAAAGTATCAAAGTATTTTGCTTGACAATGCCGACAAAACATTCAAAGTTTTTGCTAAGGAAAAGGCGGAAAAAATTTGCGCCGAAACTCTTAAAACCATTGAAGATATTTCTTCCCACATTTCCGAGTTGAAGGAGTTGGTTCAGGCATTAACTCAGGAGCGCAAAACTGCTAACAAAATCGTCAGCGAAAAAGATAAAGCCATTGCTTATCACGATACTGTTTTGCCGTTTTTCGACAAAATCCGTTATCATGCCGACAAACTTGAACTTTTGGTTGACGACGAAATGTGGCCATTGCCCAAATACAGGGAGTTGTTGTTTATAAGATAATGAGGTTTTGAAAAAAAACGGAATAAAATTTCTGATTTTCAGTTTGTTAATAGTAATTTCGGCGTTGTTGTTAAAGCCGGAATATCCTTTTAACGAACCTTATTCTGCCGTTGTAACGGATTCGTCTGGGGTTTTGCTTTCGGCTCATATTGCCTCGGACGGACAATGGCGGTTCGGCGGCGAAGATTCAGTTCCGGAAAAATTTATAAAATGTATAACTCTTTACGAAGACAAACGGTTTTTCAGACACAACGGCGTTGATATTTTGTCTCTTTTGCGTGCTGCTTTTGACGATGTAAAGTACGGCAAAATTGTCAGCGGCGGCAGCACTTTAACAATGCAGACCGTTCGTTTGAGCCGAAAAAAAGAACGCACTTTTTTTGAAAAATTTACGGAAGTTTTGTTGGCATTACGTTTGGAAACGTTTTTTTCTAAGGACGAAATTCTTAAAATGTATGCCTCTCACGCACCTTTCGGCGGAAATACAGTCGGTTTGGAAACGGCTTCTCAACGGTATTTTTCACGCCCAGCCAAAGAACTTTCTTGGTCGGAACGGCTATGCTTGCCGTCCTGCCTAACAATCCCGCTTTAATTCATTTGTCAAGAAATAGGGATAAACTTCTTAAAAAACGTAATGCATTGTTAGACAAATTGTTAAACGAGAATATAATTGATTTTGAAACTTGTTTGTTGTCAAAGGAAGAACCTATTCCGTTAAAACCCGAACCGTATCCTGAACTTGCACCACATCTGCTGAACCGAATTATTGCCGACAAAAACAATAAATTTTCTTATGTTAAAACAACCTTAGATGTAAAAATTCAAAGTAAAGTTTATCAAATATTAGAACAACATATAAAATTGTTAAGAAAAGACGGAATTAATAACGGTGCGATTTTGGTTTTGGACGTTAAAAATTCTAATGTTATAGCATACGTCGGAAATTGCAAAGCCTTAAAAAGCCGTGATGACGGAAACGATGTGGACATTATCACTGCAAAACGAAGTACGGGCAGTGTTTTAAAGCCGTTTTTGTATTGTGCAATGCTTTCTGACGGAATAATTACGCCTAAGACTTTGATTCCCGATTATCCGACACAAATTTCGGGCTATATGCCTAAAAATTACCGACTTACTTACGACGGAGCAGTTCCTGCCGACAAAGCCTTAGCAATGTCGTTGAATGTTCCCGCCGTTAAAATGCTCGGCAAATATGGCGGAGAAAAATTTATTTCTGTTCTTAACAAGTTGAAAATCAATACGATAAATAAATCATACGATTATTACGGGCTTTCGTTGATTTTAGGTGGGGCAGAGGCGGGGCTGTGGCAACTTTGCGGCGCATACGCCTCAATGACAAGATGTCTTTACAATTATGTTAAAAATCAAAATAAATATTTTGAAAACGATTTTTTTGAGCCTAATTTTTATTACGGAAAAAAATATAATTCAGGCACTTTGAAAATGGGAAATTTTCTTTCTGCCGGTGCCGTTTATCAAACTCTTAACGCTCTTACTTACGTTGAACGGCCCGAAGAAGAACAATCTCACCGATTTTTTCAATCCGACAAAGTAGTTGCTTGGAAAACGGGAACGAGTTTCGGTTTCCGCGATGCTTGGGCAATCGGCGTAACGGGAAATTATGTTGTCGGCGTTTGGACCGGAAATGCCGACGGAGAAGGTCGTCCGACACTTATCGGAATTAAAACCGCCGCGCCAATTTTGTTTGACGTTATAAAAATTCTTGATGGTAATTCTGCCGATTTTCCCATTCCTTACGATGATATGATAACGTTAAAAATCTGTAAACAAAGCGGTTGCATAGCGGGAGAAAATTGTGCGGAAATTATTGAACAATTAGTTCCGTATTCTTGTCAAAATTCTTCTTCGTGTCCTTACTGCACTTTGATTCATTTGGATAAAACGTTGAGTTTCAGGGTTTCTGCCGATTCTGAGGGCGCGGAAAACATTGTTGAAAAAAAATGGTTTACTTTGCCACCCGCAATGGAATATTATTACCGCAAACATAATCCCGATTATAAACCTTTGCCGCCGCTTAAAACAGATTTCAAAGCCGAAGTTTTCAATCCTGTTGAAATAATTTATCCCGAAGACGGTGCTGAAATTTTTTTGCCGAAGGGTTTTGATTCTCAAAGTCAGAGACTTGTTGCCCAAGCCGCAGTCAGAGAGCCAGAAAAAAAACTTTTTTGGCATTTAGACAATCATTTTTTGCAAGTTACAACGGGAGAACACAAAATTTCAATTTCTCCCTCAAAAGGCAAACATATACTTTTCGTTGTTGATGAAGACGGAAATTCCGTTAAAAAGAAATTTGAAATCATTGAAAAATAAAATGTTTTTACTAATTTTGCGACAATTTTATAAATAAATTTTATTTAGAAAAATGTTTAAAGAAGTATTTTTGATTTTAACGTTTTTTTTTGCTGTTAATCAGGCAGTTGCACAAACAATGGTTAAAGGCGTTCTTTCTGATATTATTTCAAAAGAGCCTGTTCCTTTTGCTACGGTTGCCGTTACTAAGGAGGGAAATTTAACGGATTTTTTATGACGGGAATTACCGAAATTGACGGTTCTTTTTCGGGACAAGTAAAAGGTAAAGGCAATTTCGTTATAACAATCCGTTCAACCGGCAAAAAAACTATTGTGAAAAATTTTACTCTCAAAGGCGAAAAAGTTTTTGATTTTCAAACGATTTATATTCAAGTTGCAGTTATACATCTACGTTAAAAAAGCCGAAAAATCCATCGAAAACGATGATTTTTCAAAAGGCAGCAAAGGCGGAAACGATATTCCGGGGATGTAAATTAAAAATTAAAAATTAAAAATTAAAAATTAAAAATTGAGAAAATGTATAAAAAAACTTTTTTACAATATTTATTGATAGTTGTGGGGGCGTTTATTGTTGCCGCTGCATATATTATGTTTGTATCGCCGTATAAATTTGTTCCAGGAGGGGTTTACGGTATTTCCATTATGATTCACCATTTAACAAAAGGTGTTTTTGAAACTTTTCCCGACGGTTTACCGATTGGTGTTCTCTCGCTTTGTATGGATATTCCGCTGACGGTAATGGGAATGAAATTTTTAGGCGGAGGATTCGGACTGAAAACCGTTGTGGGTTTTACGGCAATGTCAATCAGTACGACGTTTTTGGAATTTACTTGGGGTTATAATCCTCTTGTTGAAAACGAACCTTTACTTTCGGCAATTTTCGGCGGAGTGTTAATCGGTTTGGGCAGCGGAATGGTTTTTAAGGCTAAGGCAACAACGGGAGGAACAGATATTATTGCAGCCGTTTTGTCGAAATTCACTCGTCAGCCTCTCGGAAAACTTCAAATAACAGTTGATTCGGTAATCGTTTTGATTAGTATTTTGGCGTTTCATTCTTGGGCTATTCCTTTGTTTTCTTGGATTATAATTTATGTTAACGGAAAAACTATTGACATTGTGCTTCAAGGTATGAGCGTTCAGAAAGCACTTTTAATTATTTCTGACAAAACGGAAGAAATCCGTCTTAGAATTTTGAACGAAATGGACAGAGGCGGTACATTTTTGAGCGGAAAAGGAATGTACGAAAATTCTGATAAAAATATAATTCTCACCGTTTTAGAGCGCCGTGAAGTGGAAGAACTCAAAGATTTTATCCGGGATACCGACCCGAAGGCTTTTATGACCGTTCTTGATGCGAGTGAAGTTTTAGGCGAAGGTTTTAAAAATTTAAAAGAAAAATCAACGTTTTGAAAAAAAAAATGCGGAGTGCAGGCACTTCGTCCGCACTCCGTATTAAACCGTTCCGTTTTTATTGTTTGAGAAAAGTAAATTATACCGTATGCAATAAAAATTCGTCTAACTCGGTGTCAATCAAATCGTAAGGCGCGATTTGAGGTAAAGAATAACAACCCGGTTGCTGTTTTACGACAGCCCTTGCGCACGATGCCAAAACTTGACCCGTTAAAGCGGGATTGTTGATTTGCATTGTGAATTGAAATCTTTGATTTTGAGTTTCTCCGCTGACGCCTTTGCGTTCCAAAAGCACTCCGTGTCCCATATCTCTGAGGTCTTTAACGCAAGATACTTGGTGAACGTGTGTGTCGTCGTTGCAAAAATACGAATCGGTTTTAATGGCTTGTTCAACGGTTTTGAAATCAACTCCTTCTTCCAATTCAACGTAAACATCTCTTCTGTGAACGCCCGTGCCGAGAGGAATGGTCATCGAAAGAGCGTCTTTTACGCCTTGTTTGCTCCTTGCAACAACTGAGTGTCCCATACTCATTCCGGGTCCGAAATTGGTGTAAGTCAAGCCCTTGGGAGCCATTGCGAGCAAAAGTGTTCGGATAAGCGAATCTGTTCCGGGGTCCCAGCCTGCCGAAATGATGGATTTTGCTCCGCTTTTTTTACATTCGGCATCAAGGTCTTTGTAAAGATTTAAAATATCCTTGCCGTGAATATCAAAACTATCAACCGTGCAAATACCTTTTTTAACTAATGCTTTTGCCGTAGTGGGTATTTCACGCGAGGGAACGGCAAGAATTGCAACATCAACTTTACCTAATTCGTCAATGTCGGAAACTACTTTAACACCTTCTAATTCAGGTGATTTCTTTCCTAAGGATTCTTTTCTGCGGACAACGCCTACGAGTTCTAAATCGTTTGCTGCTTTTACGGCTTGAAGTGAATACTTGCCGATATTACCGTAACCTACTACGGCGACTTTGATTTTTGTCATTTTTTTATGATTTAAATTTTTTATGACCGCTAATTTATGTTTTTTTTGAGTAACGGAAAAAAATAAATTAAAAATTAAGTAAAACACTAATGAATTTTGTTGATATGAACCGACGATAAAAGACTACGGACAAAATTTCCGAAAAAATATAACTTATTTTTAAAAAATTTTTCTTAATTTTACCGCCAAAAGAAAATTTATTAAAATCTCAAATAATGGAAGGTAATTTTTTGGAAGCCTTAAAACTCTTGGGAGTGGGGCTAAGCACCGTTTTTGTGGTGCTGCTTTTGATTATTTGGTTCGGTAACATGCTTATTAAGGCGGTGAATAAATTCGCGCCCGAAGAAGAAAAAATCGTTAAACAACCTTCTGATAATCAGGCGGTTGCTGCTATCGAACCTAACATTCAACAAGCCATTGATTTAGCCGTTAAACAATTAACTAACGGTAAAGCAAGGCTGTTAAAATTCAAAGATTGTAAAAACATTAAAAAAAAAGCAAGTTTAAAAAGAAAAATGGGCAGACCAGTAAAATTCAATCTCGTTTTCAGAGATATGTGGCAGTCCTCGGGAAAATATCAGCCGAGGGTAGACCAACTTTTAAAAGTAGCGCCCGCCATTGTAAGGATGGGCTGTTTCGACAGGGTAGAAACCAACGGCGGTGGTTTTGAACAAGTTAACCTCCTTTACGGCGAAAACCCAAACCGCTCGGTAAGAGAATGGACTAAACCTTTTCACGAGGCAGGTATTCAAACCGAAATGCTCGACCGCGCTCTCAACGGAATCCGTATGAATCCGTGTCCGGTTGATGTCAGAAAACTTTTTTACAAAGTAAAATACATTCAGGGAACCGACATCGCAAGAACTTTCTGCGGACTTAACGACCCAAGAAACATCATTCCTTCAATCGGTTACGCTCACGAGGCAACTCGTCCTGACGGAACGCATATGATTTCGCAATGCTGCCTCTGCATTACCGAAAGTCCGATTCACACCGTTGAATATTACACCAATTTGGCTAAACAACTTATCGATGCCGGTGCGGACGAAATTTGTATCAAAGATATGGCGGGAATCGGCCGCCCCGTCAAACTCGGTAAAATCGTTAAAGCAATAAAAGATTACAAAAAAGACATCGTTGTTGAATATCACTCTCATGCAGGTCCCGGATTTGCAATGGCTTCTGTATTAGAGGTTTGTAAAGCTGGTTGCGATTATATTGACGTGGGAATGGAACCTCTTTCTTGGGGAACGGGCCATGTGGATATTCTCGCCGTTCAGCCGATGTTGAAAGATGCCGGTTTTGACGTTAAAGAAATCAATATGAGCGCGTATATGGAAGTTCGCTCTTTGGTTCAGGAAATGATGGACGATTTCTTAGGTTATTACATTCCGCAACGCAACCGCTTTATGAACTCGCTTTTAATTGCTCCCGGATTGCCCGGCGGTATGATGGGTTCGCTTATGACCGACCTCGAAAGCAATCTCGAAAGCGTTAATAAATACAAAGAAAAACACAATCAGCCCAAACTTACCCAAGACGAATTGATGATTAAACTTTTCGACGAGGTAACTTACGTTTGGCCCAAAATGGGTAATCCGCCTTTGGTAACCCCGTTTAGTCAATACGTTAAAAATATGGCACTTACCAACGTTATGCAGATGGAAAAAGGCAAAGAACGTTGGTCGCTGATTGCCGACGATATTTGGAATATGTTACTCGGAAAATCGGGTAAACTTCCCGGAACGGTTGCTCCCGAACTCGTTGAACTCGCAAAACAACAAGGCAGAGAATTTTTCACGGGTAATCCTCAGGACGAATATCCCGATGCTCTTGACACTTTCCGCAAAGAAATGCAGGATAACGGTTGGGATTTCGGTCAGGACGACGAAGAACTTTTTGAACTTGCAATGCACCCGCAACAATACCGTCTTTACAAATCTGGACAGGCTAAAAAAGATTTCGAGGCCGACCTCGCAAAACGTAAAGCAGAAAAGAATGCACCAAAAGGCGGTTCGTTGTCGTTGCCGCAGACGGTTACGGTTGATGTTAACGGTGTAAAATATGCTGTAACATTAGGTCCTAACGACGGTTCACAACCCGCTGCCGTTCAAGGCGGAGCGCAACCGGCAGCACTTGGCGCACCGGGCGAAGGTCAAGAACTTACCGCACCTTTGGAAGGAAAATTCTATCTTGTTAAAGGTCAGGGCGAAACACCCGTTAAAGTGGGCGACACGGTTAAAAAAGGTCAAAGAGTTTGTTACATCGAGGCAATGAAAACCTTTAACGCCATTGCTGCCGAAAACGACGGTGTAATAACTCAGATTTGTTTTAAGAGCGGCGACTCCGTTTCCGAAGACGATGTATTAATGAGAATAAAATAGCATTGCGATGGAAGAATCAATATTTGACAGAATCTATAATATGACGGCTCTCGGGGCGTTGTTCGACAATCCGGGATACTTTGTCATGTACGCTTTGGCGTTTTTGCTGCTTTACTTGGGCATAAAAAAACAGTACGAACCGTTGCTTTTGATTCCGATTGCGTTCGGGGTTTTGATTGCCAATTTTCCGGGCGGCGACATGGGCGTAATTTCGCCTGACGGTCAGGGTATGGTAAACGTACACGGCACAATGAAAAACATTTACGAAATGTCGTTACCCGAAATTGCCCACGACCTCGGCATTATGAACTTTCTTTACTACGCTTTAATAAAAAGTGGTTTGTTGCCGCCGATTATTTTTATGGGCGTAGGTGCTCTGACGGATTTGGTCCGATGTTAAGAAACTTGAAATTAGCGATTTTCGGAGCGGGCGCACAATTCGGAATTTTTGCCGTTTTGTTGGTTGCTTGTAACTTTTTCACAATGCAAGAGGCTGCTTCATTGGCGATTATCGGCGGTGCTGACGGTCCGACGGCTATTTTCACAACCATAAAACTTGCTCCTCATTTGTTAGGACCTATTGCTATTGCGGCATATTCGTACATGGCTTTGGTTCCGGTGATTGTTCCTTTGGTTGTAAAACTTACTTGCAGCGAAAAGGAATTGAAAATCAACATGAAAGAGCAGGATAAACTTTATCCTAACAAGACCGAATTTAAAAATATGCGTGCTTTAAAAATCATTTTCCCGATTGCTACCACAACTGTTGTTGCGATAATTGTTCCGTCGGCAGTTCCGTTGGTGGGTATGTTGATGTTCGGAAATTTGATTAAAGAAGTTGGTTCGTCCACATCGCGTATTTTTGACGCGGCTTCAAATGCGATTATGAACTCGGCAACGATTTTCTTGGGACTTTGCGTAGGCGCAACAATGACCGTTGATGCTTTCCTTAATTGGACGACAATCGGCATAGTTGCGGGTGGCTTTTTGGCTTTCGGATTTTCTATTTTCGGCGGAGTAATGTTGGCTAAAATTTACAACTTATTATCGAAGAAAAAAGTTAATCCGTTAATCGGTGCAACGGGTTTGAGTGCCGTTCCGATGGCATCGCGCGTTGCTAACGAAATAGCCTTGAAATACGATTCGCGCAACCACGTACTCAACTATTGCATGTCGAGCAACGTTTCAGGCGTAATCGGCAGCGCAGTAGCCGCCGGAATTTTGATTGCGTTCTTGGGATAAAACAAGATTTTTAAGTTTTAATAAAAAAAACTAAATAATCTTTCCCAAGATTAATTGCACAAAAAAATTAAAACTCCATAAGTTGAAAACTTGTGGAGTTTTTTGTGTAAAAACATTTGCAAAATCGTTAAAAAACTCTCATATTTGTAAAAATTTTTGCGCTATGAGATACATCAACCCTGCAACGGATTTCGGTTTTAAGCGAATTTTCAAGGATGAGGAGATAACACGCGGTTTCCTCAACGCCTTGTTAAAGACCCGCGACCCGAAAATTAACATAGTAAAAGTTAAAATAGACGACGGCGAAACCGACGAGGACATCAAGGACATTCGCCGAGTGGTTTACGATGTTCATTGCGTTACAGAAGACGGCTCGAAGTTCGTAATCGAAATGCAGAACGACCCTCAGGACTTTTTCTCCAACAGAATAGTCTATTACCTCGCTCGTGCTGCATCGCGACAACAAAGCAAAGGTTACATTGAACTAAACGCCCCATCAACTAACGAAGTAACTAAAAAGCCGTGGGATTACCACCTGAAAAACATTTACGGTGTGTTCTTTATGAACTTCAAGCCGAGTGGTTTACGATGTTCATTGCGTTACAGAAGACGGCTCGAAGTTCGTAATCGAAATGCAGAACGACCCTCAGGACTTTTTCTCCAACAGAATAGTCTATTACCTCGCTCGTGCTGCATCGCGACAACAAAGCAAAGGTTACATTGAACTAAACGCCCCATCAACTAACGAAGTAACTAAAAAGCCGTGGGATTACCACCTGAAAAACATTTACGGTGTGTTCTTTATGAACTTCAAAACGTCTGACGAGTACGCTCAGGGCTTGTCGCATTTTGCGTT
>SJYC01125727.1:0-15714 GCA_006408675.1 Madoqua kirkii
ATTTGAATTACTTCAATGGTTAAAGATTGTAGTGGCTGACTTCATAGATGGGCTTGTGCTTTTCAGATTATTGGAGTCCCTATTCATCTGTTTATCCTCACTTTCCCATTCTCTTTGTTCATAGATACGTGAGGTGTAACACTATGTCTTGGATTGTTGCATCTGAATGTTTCCAGATGATTCTAGGGGGTGGGATTAACCAAAGGAGAGAATTGACATGAACTCCAATTAACAGGTAGAAGTGACAAATCAGAACCTTGTCCTTTTAAAAGTTTTACTTCTTTTGCATTTAGCCATCTAATTCTGAATAATGAAAAAAAATCTTTAAGCACTATTTAGTTGAGGATGAAGTGTAGAAACAATAAGAAAATGATGTTATAAATGTCAAAATAGGGTTTTTATTTGATTATTTATTGGTAGGCTTTTCTCCTTAATCTGACTTAGTGTCCGCTGTTGAAATGATGGAAACATACTTGCAAAAAAAGTTGAAATGATTTCCTCCAAGGCAGAACAGTGGCACTTATAAATAATTAAAATTAGTTTACACTTGCAATTGAAGACTTAAAACAAAGTGTGCATTGTAAGTCACACTCTCTAACTGTATAAAACTGTTTGTGTTGTAGACAAGAGTATAGATGTGTTCAGTTCAGTTCAGTCACTCAGTCATGTCCAACTCTTTGCAACCCCATGAATTACAGCACATCAGGCCTTCCTGTCCTCACCAACTCCCAGAGTTCACTCAAACTCATATCCATTGAGTTGGTGATGCCATCCAGCCATCTCATCCTCTGTTGTCCCCTTCTTCTCCTGCCCCCAATCCCTCCCAGCATCAGAGTCTTTTCCAATGAGTCAACTCTTTGCATCAGGTGGCCAAAGTATTGGAGTTTCAGCTTCAGCATCATTCCTTCCAAAGAACACCCAGAACTGATCTCCTTCAGAATGGACTGGTTGGATCTCCTTGCAGTCTAAGGGACTCTCAAGAGTCTTTTCCAGGAACGTAGTTCAAAAGCATCAATTCTTTGGCACTCAGCTTTCTTCACAGTCCAACTCTCACATCAATACATAACTACTGGAAAAATCATAGCCTTGACTAGACAGACCTTTGTTGGCAAAGTAATTTCTCTGCTTTTGAATATACTATCTAGGTTGGTCATAGTCTTCCTTCCAAGGAGTAAGCATCTTTTAGTTTCATGGCTGCAATCACCATCTGCAGTGATTTTGGAGCCCCCCAAAATAAAGTCTGACACTGTTTGCACTGTTTCCCCATTTATTTGCCATGAAGTGATGGGACCGGATGCCATGATCTTAGTTTTCTGAATGTTGAGCTTACCTGATATTATATCTTATTATCAAATCTCTGTTCCTTTTGTTGAAACAAAATCTACTTATTAACACAGTATCTATGCATCATAAAATGTGACACTGTTTTGGAGATGACACTGCACTATATAGAGATCAAGAACAGTGAAGGCTTAGAAAGCATGTAAACTCACTTGTGTCTCTGTTCATTGATCATTGGTAATGTGACTATTGTGAGGGAAAACATGAATTTATAATTGTATTCACTTAGCTTACTTATATCTACATTTAAAGAACCACATATGACTAGTAAGTATCCTTCTGGACATTCAGATCTAGAGCCTTTTGGTCACATTCCACACTGCAGATTGGTTGTCAGAGCAGTATGAAATGAATGACAATTATTTATAAGGAGTTTAGAACAAAGTAACAAAGGGCTAAAAATTAAGTCAGTGTTCTTCAGAGAAAAGGAGCCAACATGGTAGGGATATGTATGTGTGTGGAGAAAGAGAAAGATCTACTTATTTATCCATTTATTTAAAGAAATTAGTTCATTCAATTATGGAGACCGGCTGGGTCCAAAATCTGCAGGGAGGCTGTGTGGTGGGAGGATCGAGAACTGAGAAAAATTTGTAGTTCAATTACAAAGGCAGTCTGCTGGCAGAATTCATTTTGTCCAGGGGAGGTTAGTCTTTGGTTGATTAAAGGCTTCAACCAGTTGGATGATAATCATAAAAATAATGATAATCTCCATCCACATCATAGAAAATAATGTTTCACTCAAAGTTCACATAGTTAAATATTAATCTCATTCAAAAATTACCTTGCTAGAAATATCCAAAGCAATGTTTGGCTAAATTTCTGAACACTGAGGCCCGGTCATGGTGACATAAACTTTAACCATCACAACTATTCTAAAGAGAAGAAAATCTGGTCTTCTATAGAGGAAAGAGAAAATATTAAAATCTTAGACCAGTGCAAGAGGAGCATACATGGAATGGATAGCCATCTAAAATCTTTGTGTTGTACCTTTCATTTTGATCCTTTTCCCCTGGTTACAAGAGCAATTCATATTTTTAAATTATGTTATTACAGAAATATGACTTAAAAAAGCAAATGTGTATAGAATTGTGCTATATCAGCTTGTTTAAGGCTGAATGCAATACTTTTCTAAATACTTTTCTCTGTACAGCTTTGTGTTCAACTTGAGCAAATAAAGGAAGTTATGTAAGATTTGAAAGACAGTAGTACAGCAAGTAGTACATCTCTTGGGAGGCATCACAGTTAGATATATGATGAGGTGATGTTGAACTACTCTGCAGATATCAGCTTCTCTTTATTTTCCTCCTTGCCATGTTCATTATGTCTCCCTATTAGCTGCTTTTGCAGACTAGCAGTGACCCCCATCTTATCAGTTGATGGTTAGCTGATGATTCACAGAGGCATGAGCCAGAGGGTGGTATTATCTCCCTATGTTCATCTCCATGAATCCCACTACCATCCCATTTACCATCTTAGACATGCTTGGCTCCTAAGATTTTCCTACACACTTCAACATATCCACCCAATTAGTGTTTTGAAAGACTGGTTAATGATTCTTTTCTTGATCCACTGTCCCCTGCTGCCCTTTTAGGCTTCCCTTCTCCATCTCCTCCTATATTTAATAATGTCTAATGGCCTTTATCTGTCTCTTATTCACACAATAAAGTGAATATACTTCCATAACTGGGGCCTCCTTAGTAGTTTAGTGGTAGAGTCTGCTTGCAATGCAGTCAATGCAATTTCAATCCCTGGGTTCGGAAGATCTCCTGGAGAGGAAAGGTAACCTGCATCAATATTCTTACCTGGAAAATCCCATGGACAAAGGGCTACAGTCCATGGGGTTACAAAAGAGTGAGGCATAACTGAGCAATTAAACAACTCCCATAATTAAGTCACGACTGAGACAAAGCCATCTCATGTTTCACTGTTATGTTCATCTGCGCTGCTATGAAGCTGTGAAACCCCGTGATGAATATATGTAGTTGCTTAATTTGAACCTCGGTGGATAATTCAGCAGTTCAGTTCAGTTCAGTTCAGTTCAGTCACTCAGTCGTGTCCGACTCTTTGCGATCCCATGAACTGCAGCATGCCAGGCCTCCCTGTTCATTACCATCTCTCGGAGTTCACACAGACTCACGTCCATCGAGTCCATGATGCCATCCAGCCACCTCATCCTCCGTCATCCCCTTCTCCTCCTGCCCCCAATCCCTCCCAGCATCAGAGTCTTTTCCAATGAGTCAACTCTTCGCATGAGGTGGCCAAAGTACTGGAGTTTCAGCTTTAGCATCATTCCTTCCAAAGAACACCCAGGGTTGATCTCCTTCAGAATGGACTGGTTGGATCTCCTTGCAGTCCAAGGGACTCTTAAGAGTCTTCTCGAACATCACAGTTCAAAAGCATCAGTTCTTCGGTGCTCAGCCTTCTTCACAGTCCAACTCTCACATCCATACATGGCCACAGGAAAAACCATAGCTTTAACTAGATGGACGTTAGTCAGCAAAGTAATGTCTCTGCTTTTGAATATACTATCTAGGTTGGTCATAACTTTTCTTCCAAGGAGTAAGCGTCTTCTAATTTCATGGCTGCAGTCACCATCTGCAGTGATATTGGAGCCCCCAAAAATATAGTCTGACACTGTTTCCACTGTTTCCCCCTCTATTTGCCATGAAGTGATGGGACCGGATGCCATGATCTTCGTTTTCTGAATGTTGAAATTAAGCCAGCTTTTTCACTCTCCTCTTTCACTTTCATCAAGAGGCTCTTTAGTTACTCTTCACTTTCTGCCATAAGGGTGGTATCATCTCCATATCTGAGGTTATTGGTATTTCTCCCGGCAATCCTGATTCCAGCTTGTGTTTCTTCCAGCCCAGCATTTCTTATGATGTACTCTGCATATAAGTTAAACAAGCAGGGTGACAATATACAGCCTTGAAGTACTCCTTTTCCTATTTGGAACCAGTCTGTTGTTCCATGTCCAGTTCTAACTGTTGCTTCAGACCTGCATACAAATTTCTCAAGAGGCAGGTTAGATGGTCTGGTATTCCCATCTCTTTCAGAATTCTCCACAGTTTATTGTGATCCACATAGTCAAAGGCTTTGGCATAGTCAATAAAGCAGAAATAGATGTTTTTCTGGAACTCTCTTTCTTTTTCGATAATTCTGCTTAGATTTTGTTCAAGAGATTAAGAACATCATTTGATTCTTTTGAAATGATTTGAGTTGCTAGCTCAAGTGATTCTTTCAGTTTAGCAAGGCTATCACCCTTAAGCAGTCAACAACTTTAGGAAGTAAGCTCATAGAACAGTAAGTGAAGAAGTAGACAAATGTTCTGTCCTGGTATGGATAAATCAAACACTGGGATTGATGGGGCGTGGGTAGATTTTAATGATACAATCTTGAGGATGAAAGACTACATAGAAAGAGTGGCTCTAAGCATGTGGAGAAGTTGTTCTGACTCTAATCTGATCACCAACTAAAATGTGTTTGGTACAGATACCGATGAGCATCTCTCAGACACCACTTAGGTGTTCTACAATTTGACTCAATTCTTTCCTGAAGATAGTATCAGATCCCACAGGTGAAGAGTTCAGACCTATAAGACTTCTTCCTCATGTTGGCACACTCATTCCCAGTTCCAATGGCAAGTCCACTTGTTATCAATATCAGTGCTTTTGACCTAATGGCTATAAATCAGAAGTTCCTATGACTCCCTCATCATGTTTGATTAATTTTCTAGAAAGGTTCACAGGACTCAGGAATGTAATTTATTCACTGTGTGCTTAGTCATTTAGTCATGTCCGATTCTTTGGGACCCATGGATTGTAGCCCATCAGGTTCCTTTGTCCATGGAGATTCTCTAGGCAAGAATACTGGAGTGGGTTGTCATGCCTTTCTCCAGGGGATCTTCCCAACCCAGGGGTCGAACCCAGGTCTCTTGCATTGCAGGCAGATTTTTTACTGTCTGAGCCACCAGGGAAGTGTATAGTTTATTCATTAGATTATCAATTTATTGTTTAAGAAAATAACTCAGAAATAGCCAAATGGCAGAAATACACAATACAAATTACAGGCAAGGAGCAACGTACTTCTATGTTCTTTCCAGCACACACTCTCCTCATGTCTCCATGTGTTCATTAACCCAGAAGGGTTCTGAGTTCAATCCTTGTTTTGTTTTTGTTTTGTTTTGTTTTTAATGGAAGCTATATTATACAGACATGATCGAATAAATTATCAATCACTAGTGATTAAAATCAGTCTCCAACTTTTGTACTTCCCTGCCTTCCATGCAGGTGGAATTGAAAGTTCTAACTCTCTAGTGAAAGATCGGTTCCCTTGACAACCAATGTATCTCCTCCCTTCCCATCCTGAGGTTATATATGGACTTTCTAGGTTATCTAGGTCACCTAATTAACATAACAAAGGCATATTATCATCTCTCTCATCAGTTATACTCTAAGAGTTGTAAGAGTTTTTAGGAGTTCTGTTTAAAAAGCTGGGTTAAATCAACATTCAAAAAAAACTAAGATCATGGCATCTGGTCCCATCACTTCATGGCATATAGATGGGGAAACAATAGAAACAATGAAAGATTTTATTTTCTTGGGCTCCAAAATCACTGCAGACAGTGACTGCAGCCATGGAATTAAAAGATGCTTGCTCCTTGGAAGAAGAGCTATGTCAAACCTAGAGAGTGTATTAAAAAGCAGAGCCATTATTTTGCTACAAAATCTGTATAGTCAAAGCTATGGTTTTTCCAGCAGTCATGTATGGATGGTGAGAGTTGGACTATAAAGAAGGCTGAGTTCCAAAGAATTGATGCTTTCAAAACGTGGTGTTAGAGAAGATACTTGAGAGTCCCTTGGACTGTAAAATCAAACCAGTCAACCCTAACGGAAATCAACACTGAATATTAATTGGAAGGATTGATGCTGAAGCTCCATTATTTTGACCACCTGATTTGAAGAACTGAATCATTGGAAAAGACCGTGGTGCTGGGAAGGATCAAAGGCAGGAGGAGAAGGGGACAGCAGAAGATGAGATGGTTGGATGGTATCATTGACTCGATGGACATGAGTCTGAGAAAACTCTGGGAAATAGTGTAGGATAGAGAGGCCTGGCATGGTGCAGTTCATGGGGTCACAAAGAGTCAGACATGACTGAGCAACTGAAAACAACAGTAAAGGAATTCCCTGCCTAAAAGGGAGACAAAGACCAAACACTGTGATTTTTGATAAGAAATACCACAATTCACTGTAGTGATATTTCCTCTACTTTCCAATTACTAATATATTTCCCCGTTTGGAAAATTTTCTTTGAACTTTGTAGTATTAGAAATCAGCATGATGAGTGAAGTGGCCAATGTATCAGATCTGTTCAGAAGATAATGATGATGGTGGTGGGAGCTGGTGTATTCATAGCTACTTCCTCATTACTTGCAAAAGAATTTCTCTTAGTTTCTTTTTGTTTTATTTTTCTTCATTTCTTGAATTACCTCCCTGGGCCTCTGCCTACCTGCCCCAAATCTGCAAATACACATTCTACCTCTCTTTGAATAAGCTTTTAAAAATGCAGTTTATTTCAGAAAGTGATTTTTGAGCTCACTCAAAGCAAGATTCTTCTCTTTATCTCTCCTCTATACCACTTATGAGGCATTAGTCATTTTCTGCCTTTTAATATGAACGCATATTATGACACTTGTTTCCTATACTAGATATTAAGCATAAGATTCATCTCTCTATTTTCTATCACTTCTTTCATACATATATATATTACACACATATATATGCACACATATTATATATATAAGGACACCAACAAATATTTCTGAATAATTATACATTTGTGTCTAACAAATGAAATAGGAAGGAGTGGAGTTGCATCAGTGTAACTTTGTCTTATCCAAATTCTCTTTGACTCATGTCTCATCTTCTCAAAGGCTAAAGATGTAATTCTTAGGACTTCATAGGCTAAGCAGTATCAGTGTTAAGACAACATAATATCATCTGAACTGTTTGATAAGACTGGTAGGTCAATAAATGCATTGTTAACAATTCTGATTAATGCATGGGATTTTTTAATGTTGATTATTAGTGTTCCTATAGTTAAGATGTGATGATGATTTTACAAGTTATTGGCTATTACATTGCCTGTAAGAATAATGATGACATACATTGTATTTGTTTTGAGTACTATTTTGGTAGTTATTTTTTTTGCAGGTTTTCTTTAAATCCTTCACAAATTTATGGTGAGTTTGAGCTAATTGAGTGGTTGTGGTATTATAATATATTTTGGTGTATCATTTTCTGCTTTTAAAAAAAGGCAATATATGATAGATATGTTTCAGTATCTCTATGTGAATTAATTTTATCAATTTAATTACATTTTAATGCCAGAGGGGTCTTGCTATTTAAAGAAACCATTAGAGGATCCTTTTGAAGTACTCAGCACCCAGTCAATTGTAAAGGAAATCAGTCCTGAATATTCATTGGAAGGACTGGTGCTGAAACTGAAACTCCAATACTTAGGCTACCTGATGCAAAGAACTGACTCATTGGAAAAGACCCTGATGCTGGGAAAGATTGAAGGCAAGAGGAGAAGGAGACGACAAGGATGAAATGGTTGAATGGCATCACCGACTTGATGGATATGAATCTGAGCAAGCTCCAGGAGTTGGTGATGGACAGGGAAGCCTGGCATGCTCTAGTCTATGGGATGGCAAAGAGTCGGACTGAGCGACTGAACTAAACTGAATTATTTTCTAATAATCTTAAGACATGGAGATGGCTTTTTTAAAATTACTATTTATGTACAATAAAAGTCACTGTTTTTGGTGCAAAAAAAAAAAAAAAGAGTTCCCGTTTATCAGATTTTCTAGAAATGTTAAATCATTAATGATAAAGAGAAGTTTTCTGGTTTCCCTTTCCTTCCCCACACAGATTTCTTTCCTCACACATGAGCTGATGCTCATGTCTAATTAGTTCTTTGGGTTCAGTGATTCTCCAAGGGTGTCTGATAACAGCAGTCTTTTCAGCACTGCAGATCATTTTGGGAACTGAAACCTCAGATTCCAGCTCACCTGCAAACATCTGTTTTTCACTGATAACACCACTAGGCACATATTTTAGGTTTTTTTTTTTTTTTTTTTGCTCTGTAAAGTGCCTCTCAAATGCATCAATTTGCAGAGAAGGCTTAGTGACTTGAGGTTATGATGTGAAGCTAGTAATACAGGGTTGTATAACGGAATAAGAACTGGTTTGCATCACTAGCTAGCTGTGTGACTCTTGTAAGTTATATAACCACACTGCACTTCAATATTCTCCTTAGTGAAAGACAGTACTTGTGCCATACCCACATCTTCTTCAGGTTGCTGTCCTATTCAAGTATAATGTTATATATAAAAGCCAGTTGAAGGTTGAAATGTATCCCTATTATCCAGGACAGTTTTCTTTTTTTTTTAATAAAAGAGAAACTGATGAAGAAGAATGGAACTAATTTTGTGACTTTGGAATAGCTTACCTGAAAGTTAGGCTTTTCTGGATGGTAAAACCAGTTTCAGGGGCAAATTGTATTGTTTCAGTCCATGTACTAATACATTGCTGCCATCTGAAAAGTCTTCTGACTGACAATAATCATTTTTAGAATTTGGGCAATATACTGATTATATGGCTTAGTGCAGTGATTCTTCACCTGGGTTTCTCATGAGATGTGTATAAGAGACAGCCTATAGTTAAGATGTGATGATGATTTTACAAGTTATTGGCTATTACATTGCCTGTAAGAATAATGATGACATACATTGTATTTGTTTTGAGTACTATTTTGGTAGTTATTTTTTTTGCAGGTTTTCTTTAAATCCTTCACAAATTTATGGTGAGTTTGAGCTAATTGAGTGGTTGTGGTATTATAATATATTTTGGTGTATCATTTTCTGCTTTTAAAAAAAGGCAATATATGATAGATATGTTTCAGTATCTCTATGTGAATTAATTTTATCAATTTAATTACATTTTAATGCCAGAGGGGTCTTGCTATTTAAAGAAACCATTAGAGGATCCTTTTGAAGTACTCAGCACCCAGTCAATTGTAAAGGAAATCAGTCCTGAATATTCATTGGAAGGACTGGAGCTGAAACTGAAACTCCAATACTTAGGCTACCTGATGCAAAGAACTGACTCATTGGAAAAGACCCTGATGCTGGGAAAGATTGAAGGCAAGAGGAGAAGGAGACGACAAGGATGAAATGGTTGAATGGCATCACCGACTTGATGGATATGAATCTGAGCAAGCTCCAGGAGTTGGTGATGGACAGGGAAGCCTGGCATGCTCTAGTCTATGGGATGGCAAAGAGTCAGACTGAGCGACTGAACTAAACTGAATTATTTTCTAATAATCTTAAGACATGGAGATGGCTTTTTTAAAATTACTATTTATGTACAATAAAAGTCACTGTTTTTGGTGCAAAAAAAAAAAAAGAGTTCCCATTTATCAGATTTTCTAGAAATGTTAAATCATTAATGATAAAGAGAAGTTTTCTGGTTTCCCTTTCCTTCCCCACACAGATTTCTTTCCTCACACATGAGCTGATGCTCATGTCTAATTAGTTCTTTGGGTTCAGTGATTCTCCAAGGGTGTCTGATAACAGCAGTCTTTTCAGCACTGCAGATCATTTTGGGAACTGAAACCTCAGATTCCAGCTCACCTGCAAACATCTGTTTTTCACTGATAACACCACTAGGCACATATTTTAGGTTTTTTTTTTTTTTTTTTTGCTCTGTAAAGTGCCTCTCAAATGCATCAATTTGCAGAGAAGGCTTAGTAACTTGAGGTTATGATGTGAAGCTAGTAATACAGGGTTGTATAACGGAATAAGAACTGGTTTGCATCACTAGCTAGCTGTGTGACTCTTGTAAGTTATATAACCACACTGCACTTCAATATTCTCCTTAGTGAAAGACAGTACTTGTGCCATACCCACATCTTCTTCAGGTTGCTGTCCTATTCAAGTATAATGTTATATATAAAAGCCAGTTGAAGGTTGAAATGTATCCCTATTATCCAGGACAGTTTTCTTTTTTTTTTAATAAAAGAGAAACTGATGAAGAAGAATGGAACTAATTTTGTGACTTTGGAATAGCTTACCTGAAAGTTAGGCTTTTCTGGATGGTAAAACCAGTTTCAGGGGCAAATTGTATTGTTTCAGTCCATGTACTAATACATTGCTGCCATCTGAAAAGTCTTCTGACTGACAATAATCATTTTTAGAATTGGGCAATATACTGATTATATGGCTTAGTGCAGTGATTCTTCACCTGGGTTTCTCATGAAAATAGCTTGTGGCCCTGTGAAAACTTACCATCTTTATCTGAATCAGAATCCCTGAAGATGTCCTGTTCTTTGTATTATTGACATAGACTCAAAAATATTGATGGATAACCAAGTATCAATTTGTTGGCTTAGAAATGGCACCAGCTTTTGAGTCAGATGCACCGTTGTCCAGTTGAATGATCTTGGGCTAAGAATTCTATAAAGTATTACAATAAGTAGTATATTTCTAGGCTGTTGTGAGATTAGGAAGTTTCTTATGCAGGGCATTTAATTAAGCAAGAACCCAATAGTGCTAATCATTGTGATTTTATTCTCCATATAGTCTGTACTGTTGTTTCCCAGGTCTTTTTCTTGTGGCCTCAACTTCATTTTAAGAGTTCCACAGGTGCTCTTTGAGGGTGAGACTATGATTTACTTTTCTTATATATTCTCTGCATCACTTAATAGAATGTTGATTATATAGCATGTAGAAAAATTCACTGACAGAAAAGGTAATCAAAGTTATTCTTCTTTGTCTAGTGTAATTAAAACACCAAAAATGCATTCTGGTCTATTAATCAGAGTTTTAAATAAAATTCTTGGAACATTTTCTCATCTGCAACTAAACTACACAGAAATGCTTTGTAAATCAGTCTATAAAGCCCTTGGTTGAGACATTGTTTTTGCAGGAAAGTTGTACCAAATCCTTCTGTTGGTTTAAGAAGTGTCAGACGGGTTTGCATACATTTTGAGGACAGTGATTGAACAACATTTCTAAAAGTATTGATAAGAAGCTATAATTAAGAAATAGGGTCAATGGGACAACTTTGATGGGAGAGGGTTCAGGGTATAATTTTTAAGAGCTTGGGTACAGAAGAAGTTTAAAGGTTTGATGCAGACCAGAGAAAAATATGAGGACCTGAAAGGCATATACTGAAGGGTATGGATGACAAGGATTGTCCCTGGGAAGAAGAGGAGTCCTGGGTCCGCCCTGGATCCTGCATGATTGTCAGTCAGGCCAAATAGAAAGAAGGCTGGAACTTAAGATGCAGTGAATTTGGGGAGGAATATAAGAAGGAAAGCTAAAGAAAATGAGGTCTTCTCTACCTCCATCCTAGATGTCTTACATACGGTAGAGTTCTGAGTCCACAGATGAAGAAAATGGTTGTAGTCATGGTGCTCTAGAAAGAGCTAAAGGGGAAACTGAAGTAGGGGTTAGCATTCCATCTGGACTGAGCATGCTGTATCACTGTGTGACCATTCTTGATACTAACCACATGGAGCAATGTAAAGCATATGTGTGACTCAAAGACAATTTCTATGATCTTCTATTTATGAGATTATGTTTTAAAAGGCTACTTCTGTCAGATGCTTATTTTGGTATTTAAGATCTCTGTAATGTCATTATTTTTGTGCTACGTTTCTGGTCTCTGTGGGTATTCAGTCCCACAAACTCTGAGTCAAGTTATATCAAAAGTTACAGGTCTTCACTGTAGTCTGTCTATATCATTCACCTTTCATTAAACACACCATGATTCAGTGTTAGGCTGGTTTGTGATTTCTTTCCCATATCAAATGAACAGCTGGACCAAGACATTAGCAGCTTTGATGTCTTATTCTGAATTACTCTGTCATAGATGTGCATTGGGTTGGGATCAAGGAAGTGGTACAGAATCCTCTGGTTGTGAGAGATCAAAAGAAGAGGCAGTCCTGAAGTCAGGAAAGCAAAACTAGGTTTGGGGGCAGCCCCAAGTCAAATATTAATAATGAAGGTAAAAATACAAAGTTTCTAAAGAATAAATCAAGCCAGTAACCCAGCCTTTTGAGCACATGACATGAACCAGAAATAGAGATGATGCCTGCTGTGGACAAGTTTCCCATCTACAGATCTCTCTACCAGGGAGTATGGGTTCAAGTTTGAGATACTTGAGATGCAGCTTTGATAGTATTTTTAGCTGGTTGAACAAGGCTGTCACCACCTCAAATCAAGATGTATTTCTAATAAAGAAAGTGGCTACTCCTTCTTTTTTCTTTTTTACAATGCTCAGGGAAAACAACAAAAACAGAGTTTTGTGAATCAATTAATCAAACAAGAGGATTCTGATAAGAAAGAAAACATAGAAGGTTACTTTGAAGTTGATTGCATGAGCAAAATTACTCTCACTAAGTGGTATTTGGAACTTACAACATATTTGGAAACGTTCTGAATTAGAGGTCTTTGTTTTTCTTTGTTTTCCCAAACACAAGGTTTAGTTTATTAATATTTCACTGTCTTTCACAAATAATACCGTGACCTTTGGGGGTCAGTGCGTCGTAAAATTAAATACTTTTCCAATGATTCTAGTATTTTGAAGACATGAGTTATTTTGTCCCAGGTGACTGAATGAGTTATTAACCAGCACAGTCCCACTTAGTCCACTAGATTGAACTGCTTCCCATGATGAATAAACTAAAGGCCCCAGATTGGTGACTCAATAAAGCAAAAGGGATGAAACTTTTCTTGTTTTAGCAGTGGAGTCTCACATGATTCCACTGTGCCTTGTAAGGAACAGTTGTGATTTCCTTTAGGTAAATCTCTTTCCTCTTCCCTTAATGAGGGCAGTTTTGTTAATATCGTTGTGGATCTGACATGCAGTCTATTATGGTGCCTGGTGTGTCCCTCTGCTCTTGTTCCAGATGGCTTCCATAATTACCTTTGCGGGTGTTGTAAGGGGACTTCAGTAAGTAAGTCAATAGTGAAGCTCAGCAGGTAATAAAATAGACTTTTCCAGGAAATCATAGGAAAACAAATATATCCCTTTTGTCATAATCAAGTCCTATGCACTAAAAGTCCAACATTTCTTAGATATTAGGAAACACATTTTCTTTAATTTATGATCAGATGTTATTACTTGTTGGTAACTGGAGTTATGAAAATAATTTTAATAGGTAAGAATCACATTCCTCTGAGCTAATTAAAACAAAATGTCTTACATGATTATAAATGTTGCATTTTATTTGAATTTAGAGATTTGAAAGTATTTTGTAGTAATCTTGGAAAGAAAGACAGGTGCTTTTATCCTCAGGTTTCTGGTGAGGAAACCGAGGCTCAGATGGGTTATGCATCTGTCTATGGCCATAAAGCAATCTAGTGGAGAAAGCAATCAGCCTCTGTTAATGTAGTCTCTTTTTCTGTTTCCCAGCAACACATTCTGTCTTCTAAATAGCAAACACCAATAGAGATGCATGAACTAGACGTTCATCTCCTTCCTGTAACTCTATCTTTATCAGGAAAGCAGAATTGGGTTTCTGTGAATTTACTTAGGATAAGATAATAGATTCTGGCATCCTTTATCCACAAAAGAAGTCAGGAAGCAACTTTTCACAACAGTAATGCCAATTATGTAATTTGAGGTGGTTCTTGAAAATCATAAATTCAAACATCCAACCCATTGCATAGAGCTCTCTGGTCCAGATTCAGAGAATTTTTAATAAACCCAAAGTTAGTAAAAACAACATTTGATTTTCCTGTATATCTGCATTTTGGGCAGAGCTTAGGCTTTAATTCCACTCAGATTCAATAGGGTATATCAAAGACTGGGAGAGAAGGATACAGAGACAGAGGGAGGGAGGGAAAAAGAGGGAGAGGAGATTATACAACCTTTCTAACTTTATCTTGGAAGTAGAATGTCTTGATATCTCTCATAGTCACAGACTTGCTCATTTGTTCACAGTCAAGGAGAGGGAATAGAGACCTCAACTCTCAATGCAGATGTGATATTATCCCAAGAAGACCATAAAGATTAAGATGCATGAATACAGTGCTCTCCTATAGTATCTCTGATAGTTGCTCATTTTAATTCAGACTGAATATTTTTATAGTTCAGTTGATTTATTTCATTTTTGTGCAGTGCTTAAGTTAAAGAACATTTCTTGTTAGAGTATTTGAAATCAGTCTCCCTCCTCCAATAAGTTAACCTTAGGTCTGTCTTGTGCTGAGCACAAGTACAGGTTAACTTGTTATATATAAGGAAAGATTTTGGTAATTTTGGCTTCCCTGGCAACTCAGCAGTAAAGAATCTGCCTGCAAGGTAGGAAACTGGGGTTCAATCCATGGGTCGGAAGATCCCCTGCAGAAGGAAATGACTACCCACTCCAGTATTCTTGTCTGGAGAATTCCATAGACAGAGGAACCTGGCAGGCTAGTCCATGGGGTCACAAAGAGATGGATATGACTGAGCACCTAACACTTTCACTTGGTAATTTCAATGTTCTGCATCAAATATTCTACCTAGAAATGCTTAATATTAGAATAAATATTATTTATATAAATAATATAAATTATATATATAAATAATATAAATAATAAATATAAAATATTTTATCTTTCTAAATATTTCACTAAAGACACCTCAAATTTCCAGTGCATCATCATATTGAGATGATTCCTGGATGTGTCCTGTGTTGGTCATGTACATCTGTCAGCATCCTTAAAATTCTCCAATAGATAATAGCATTTAATTTCTCTCAAAACGTCTGCTGTTAGTGTAAAAGTAGTAATAAATGTCATCTAGAGAGGGGATAGGGATTTTTTTCAGTAGGATGTTATTAAGTGGCAGATTAATGAGATATTCCTGTTTCATCATGATTAATTGGTAATGTAATTTATATGGTGGTAGGAGAGAAAATTGTAAAACTGCACAGTGAATTGACTGATGAGTGGAAAGGATAAAAAGAATTGAACTCTAATTCCTAAAAACACTGTTATATAAATAATCTAAATGGGAATTTATTGTATCGAGGGAAAAATAATTAAGATGTTTGTATGAATAAATTAAATAATAATACAAAATCTTATTGAATAATGGATGGTAGAAGAAGATTATAAAATTGCTACATTCCTAAAAACATAAGACCAGGGCAAGCCAAGACTTCATTTGAAGTCCAAAAATTACATCTAAAGTCTTTATTCATATTGAATGATATATGTTCCATACTTTGTAATTTTCAGGAGTATCTTACACCTGATAACAACCAGAATTGAAAGAGACACGTGTATCCCAATGTTCATCACAGCACTGTTTATAATAG
>SJYC01125728.1:0-14760 GCA_006408675.1 Madoqua kirkii
ACCATACTCAAAAACCAGGATCATCATCAACACCCCAACACCCCAAACCCTCAGGATATCTAAATGTCCCACTTATAATTCTCACAAAGTCTACCTACACTTCTAATAAAATTGTTCACCCTTACCACCAACATTCATGAAAATTAAAAACGAATTCTTATTTGGTTTTATAGTTCTTCTATTTAAAAGCACGGATGGTGAAAAAGTAGTGTTTCATACTTGCATTAATTCCATATGGGCAGGATTTCAAATATATATGAAGTTAAACAAGTTTCAAGGATTAACTAAACCACATAGCCATATATAATATTGTTTTTATAAGAAAATGTACTCCCAGTTCCCATAACCACTTTATAATTGAACTTCTGGTATAGAAAGTCGGGTACTTCCTATTCAGCGTCACCTACATGTACGAAAAGCATGAATCAGAATCACTGACCACCACTAGCAATGAATCATGCCTGAGCATGTGAAGAAGGACAGATTATTCCAGAAATGGTCACTTCTGGAAATGAAGAATTGTCCCAGAAATTTATTCGAGATATCAGTGCGACAAAAACCATTGCAACAAAATCCCTTGATATTGTGCACACATGTCCACACATCCACACAGGTGTACACATACACCCCCACAAAGACTTCCGAGGGCTGAGTCAGGCATGAAAACACCGACAATGACCACAGGTTCAGGTTTGTTACATTAAGACTTGTAATTGGGCTTGCACTGGCTCTCTTGGCAAGTGACCCAGACATTGAGAAGAGGTGTCTTCTTTTCTTTGCAGGCTCTTGGGAATATTTAAACCTCTTACCAAAAAAATGTTGCTCATACTTTTGCTCATGAAAATGTAGACTGTATGAAATTAAATTACTATTGATGGGTTTAGGATAAAACAGAGGGTGAAAGAGCAGTGAATTAAAAGGCAGGCATCAATTCCAGACCAACTCTTCTACTGACCGGGTGACCCTGGGGAAGTTATCTCATGTATCTGAACCTCAGGCTGCTACACTGTGACAAGGCAGGGTCAGATCAGAGTCACATCAAAGAGTCGTTCCATGCTGAATGTCCGTGACTTTCCCTCTTTGACCAGCCATAGGTCACTTCAGATGGTCATCCTGCCCACACAGGCCCTGGAGCACCAGTGCCGAAGCTGGGGACCTCTGAGAGGTCCTAGGTAAGAACTGAATCCCACTGTTATGCAGACAAATGTCTGCACACTCTCGCCTCCCCTCTCTCTCTCCAGACATTTGGTGGCCTCCTGTGTACACAAACTCACAGACTTCGTGCTGCTGAGTATAAACAGAGCACTGTGCATACCCTGAAACTATGAGGGAACAGCTGATGGTATCATAACAAAAGGCAGAAAACTCGGCAAGCGGATCCAAACCACACAGCAAATTCACTTCATGGAGTGATGCTCACCCACCACGGGAGGAGCTGGGGGTGTTTTCACCTGCCAGCACTGACCCCTGCAGGCCCAGAGACAGCAAGTGTGGGGCCAGGGTGAGGAGGAATCCTTCCTCTGGCTTCCTCCAAGCTCCTGGAGCCACGGGCACTGGGCAGACCCTGGGAATGTTCTCCTGCTGCAGTCTTGGCTGCACAACAGTCAAAAAAGCCCCTCCTAAATCCTGATGTTTCTAGCCCAGAAATGCAGCCTCCGGGATTAAAGGGGAAGAGAGGAGAGGTGGGTGAGGTGCCGTGCATGGCAGGGATCCTCTGGAGGGCTGAGTTACATTGTTATCATGCTAACAAGTTATGGATGCATTTCTGACAAACGCATCTAGAAACTAAACCAGGGTAGCTAAGAACCCAGAACTAGGCCTGCACTGTGGGCTGAGTGAATGGTTCTGCCACTGGATTGGGAGATCTGAGGAGGCTGGGTTTTGTCTATTTTGCCCACTTTTGTGGGTCTGACTTTGCATTTAGAAAGTCTTCAATAACCATTTGTTGTGTGCTTGTCAATGAACCAAAAGGCAGGTAGCCTTTGAATGAGAGGAAACTTACTGTAAATGAACAGTGAATGGGGGATCAGGCCAGAGGAAAGGCGGCCACAGTCAAAATGTGGAAAGGGGGGCACTCTGCAGGACAGGGCAGTGCTCTAGCCTTTCCAGAACTTGTACCCCAGAAATCTCGTGAGCCACCCTAGGCTGCTGTTTGCCTCCCAAGCTTTCGGAGTTTTGTTTTTTTTTTAATTATTTATTTGGCTGTGCCATGTCTTGGTTGCAGCATGTAGTATCTTTCCAGCTTCATTATGGCATGAGAGATCTTTAGTTGGGGCATGTGAGTCTGCTTCCCTGACCCAGGATCAAACCCAGGCCCCCTGCATTAGGAGCTCGGAATCTTACCCACTGGACCACCAGGGAAGTCCTAACTCCCAAGCTTTAAGTACATTACATATGGAGGGGAGGCTATTAGCTCTGGGGGTATGACATGGAGAAATTTGCTGTTTGTCTCAAAAGGCCTGCTGGGCTATCCATGGGGGTAATGCTGACCAGGCCAAAGCCCTCACTCCTGCTGATCCGCAGTGGTGGGGGTTAGCAATAAGAGCAGAAGAGAAAGGAGGCCAAGATAGCCTCTTTCATCCCCCACTCCAAGCCCACTCCCCACCCCTACTGTCTTGAGATGGTCCTCCCCAGGATCAACAGGCAGCAAAGTCCCTCCAGCTCTGACTTGGATAGCTAGCTCTTTCCTCTTTGTTTTGTTGCTAATTTCTGAAAAGAAGGTTCTGGGAGCTGTGATTGCCCTGTACCCCCAAAGACTTTCACACTAAGGGAGGCGTGAAGGTGCTGGCATCAGGTGCTGCCATTAACAGCAGCCTGGGTGGAAGCCCCAGACACCCCGCCTTGTGAATTTCACAGCCTGTGAAGTCTGGTTGACCTGTCCTGAGGGCTCCTGACACCCAGGTCCCTGTAGAAGAACACAGGTGGGGGTGGTGTAGGGGGCACGGAGCTACTTCTTTATCTGCTAACATTGGTTCTAGGGCCCAATGTGGGCAAACCCATAGGTTTTTGAGGATTCTATGAGATAATGCATGGGCAGAACTCGGCACAGTGCCGGGGAAACAGGCATGCATTCAACAAATATTTACTAATAGCTTCTCTGTGCCAAGTACTGTTCTAGGCACTAGGGAGACAGCTCTGAACAAATAAAGTCCTATTCCTCTGGGGCTTCCATTCCAGTGATTGTTAGTCACTCAGTCCTGTCCAACTCTCTGTGACCCCATGGACTGCACCCCACCAGGCTCCTCTATCCATAGAATTCTCCAGGCAAGGATACTGGAGCGGGTAGCCATTCCTTTCTCCAAGGGATCTTCCTGACCCAGGGATCGAACCCAGGTCTCCTGCATTGCAGGCAGATTCTTTATCGTCTGAGCCACTAGGGAAGCTCATCCCACAGAGGGAGATAGCTAATACGTTAACAGTATATCATGTGCCACGAAAAAAGCAAAGTAGGGTGAGCAGATGGGAGGCTTCCATCCAGACTGGAGTGCCCCGGGGTAAGGAGGCCCAGCGGTGGGGGACTGAGTCTAAATAGGATGTTCACTGACGCGGGGCAGCACCTGAATGCAGAGCGGGGGTGGTGGGGAGGGGGGCAGGAAGGAGGCTATCATTAACCATCCTTCTACCTTAAAGAGAGTTTGATATTGTTTAATGATCTTTCCAGAAGCCCTTTCCTCACCTTCTCCAAAGGAGTCATTGTCCTGAGGCACTGCCTGTTAAAGACTGTCTCCAGTGCTTAAAACCAGCATCAGGTCCCCTTCAGGTTGGAGGAGGACACAGCTGGTGTTTCTGCCCCAACAGCCAGGGTCACCCAGATGCTGCCTCAGTTTCCCCAGGATGATAAGCCTTTGGAAATCTTAAAAACCAAACCATTCAGATCAAGTTCTTGGTCTGGCACTTACTGCCATATGTCCCTGAGTTGGGAAAGTTTCGTAGCCTCTGTGAGCCTGTTTCCTCCTCTGCCATGGGGAAATCAGTCATGGCACCTACCCTGCAGTAGCCATGAGGCTGATAAAATGTGACGATCTGGGAGAGCACTTAGCACAGAGCCTGGTACACACAATTGCCTCAAAAATGTTTGCTACAGATCCCAGGCTGCATCCCTTATCTCAGTGTGTAGCAGACTCTGGACCTCTTCACCTCTCTGGTGCCGAGGTGACTGCACTCCTACTCAAGGACCTGAGAACTGAAGGCAACTGATAGTACATTCCTGTACCAGAGGAACAGGAACTAGGGAGACTAACAGACACCGCCAGCCTTCTGGAAGAGCACTGACTCTGGGGAAACACCTGCTATGTTTGCCATCTAGCTTCTATTCATGAACGGTACCTTGATTTCCCCTGGAGAACCTGCTCCCCAACTCTCAGTGCCAGCATTTCAGAGGGAGGCCGCTCCTGGCTCCAGAGTGGAGCACAGGATCTGGGTTCTCAACCCATCCTCACGCTCCATTCTCTTCACTACGGCCACTGGACCAAGAGCACACGGGGCCCCGTATAAACCAATGAGCATCAGACCTGGACTTGAGGGGGGAGCAGTTCTCTCTTTCCTGCTGAAATGGACCTCAGAAGATGTGAATTAGAGCCCCTACAGGTTTCTTCCTCCTTAAAATTAGCATGCCTCTACTACTAGGTACATTTTAGATTTAATGTACATATAAATGTGGCATTTATGCGCCAGTTCCACCAGCGATTGGTTGAGGACTGCTCTGGGGGGATATTAATTCCCTGGCACTGTCGCCTGTCTTGAAAGTGAAGAGTGGTTTCTGGTGGCTAGAGAAAAGCTTCAGGTAAAGAGATGCAGGTGTTAACAACTGGAAATTGAGCCAACATCCACTGAAATGGGAAAGGACCAAGGAGATAAAGAGGAGGGACCCACAGCCATCTGCTGTAGGTGACCATCCTTCCATGTGGTTGGGGTGGAGGGGAATTTGCCTTCTCGTGCCATTGCCTAGATCTGGTCAGTGAGAGACCCCAGCTTCCCTTGGTCAAGTTTATAGTTCTAGTAGGGATGGGGAGGGATTGCTCATGACCTGGGCTGAGCCAGCCAACAGACCTCAGCCCTGAGAATTCTGCTAGAAATATTGGGCAAGAGATTTCTAACCTGAGATGATGTAAGCCTGGGGTTGCCAGGGACCACCAAAAGGAGAAAGCCTGCTGGAAAATGAAAGCAATACAGATGAACCAGAGCTGAGAAACAGAGTCCTGATGAGATTCTCTAAAAATTTGGATCTCCTGCTGCTGCTAAGTCGCTTCGGTCGTGTCCAACTCTGTGCGACCCCATAGATGGCAGCCCACCAGGCTCCCCCGTCCCTGGGATTCTCCAGGCAAGAACACTGGAGTGGGTTGCCATTTCCTTCTCCAATGCATGAAGGTGAAAAGTGAAAGTGAAGTCGCTCAGTCATGTCCGACTCTTCGTGACCCCATGGACTGCAGCCCACCAGACTCCTCCGTCCATGGGATTTTCCAGGCAAGAGCACTGGAGTGGGGTGCCATTGCCTTCCTTTTTGGATCTAGCATGTCTCAAACTCGTGCCATTGGACTTTTTAATTAGATGGAACAATACATCCCCTCTTATCTTAACTCAAGTTGTATTTCTATCACTTAAAACTAAAATAGTCCTGACTAATGCACGGGGTAATCAAGATTCCCTAAAACATGGCCCAGTTCAAGTATCTATTGTTAACTTCCTGCAGTTCTTCTACTCACGTCCTGCACTGCCTCCAGACTTGTAACTGACTGGATCTTCTTTATTTTTTAACTTTTTGGCTACACCATGAGGCATGCAGGATCTTAGTTCCCAGGTCAGGGATCAAACCCAAGCCCCCTGTAGCAGAAGCTCAGAATCCTAACCACTGGACAGTCAAAGAAATCCCTAGATTTCCTTCATATACGTACACCCCATCCCCTCTGAGCATCACTCACCTCACTCCCATCCTCCAGGATTGCCTATTTAAACCCTACCCATTGTTCCAGGACCAGCTTCACTCCCATCTCCTCCAAAAACCTTTACTGACCAGCCCAAACTACAGCTCTGCCTCATTCAGGTGGTGGTTTTCATAACGTGGCTATTTCCACAAGGATGGTGTGAGTACATTTTCCTGGCTCCCCATCAAGACCAGAAGCCTTGTGTATAACTGTGTCTTTCACAATGCCCAGAATGGACTGGTATTGCAGTATGCAAAACAACACCCAGGTTGACTCAAATCTCTTTCTGAAAGTGTCTTAAAACTAAATAAATGGAGATGACAGTTTGGGTTGGTTATATGAAGAGCCCTGAAGGCAAGTACTTCTTACTTCCCTGTTTTGCCTGAGACCAACAGACCAGAATGCTGCCGAAGGAGGCCCACCAGGGAATCTGTCCCTTCACCCACACAGCAGGGCATGACCATTTCCTAAGCACCTCAAGCAACAGCTCACAGACCCCAGTAAGCAGATATCTGCCTTTCCTGACTTCTCAAAAGGCTTTGCATGATATAGCCACATTTAAGGAGATTCATATTGAGTGCGTGTGTGTGTGTGCGTGTGTGCAGATATTTCTCACCTTCCTGGGTATAGAGATGTGGCTTAGATTTTGTCACTTAGATGCACCTACTAGAGACTTTGGTTTGGAAGTCAGCTGAGGACCCAGGAGGAGTGCAGGCGTATATTTTGGGGGCCCACATGTGGCAGGTTTCTGGGAGCGGAGGCGCATGGCCACGCCCTGCCTGCTGCAGAGACAAGCCTGGTTCTGTGGCTGGCAATGGCAGCTTCTCTCTGCCAACCCAGCCCTGCAAGCTGCGCTCCAGGAGCTGTTCCCAGAGGCTCAGCTGAGAACCTGCTCCTCCAGCCCTTCTGACGAGTCCACCGGCTTGCCGATGTCCCCAGATAAACTCCTTCCTGCATAGGCCAGCTAGAGCGAGCTCTGTGTTCCTCAACTGTGTGTTCTGATGGGCGTGGCCCAGTGACTTTCCCACTTTCCAGGCAATCGAAGTTATGTGACCTCTCCTGGCTGACGGCCAGCCCCAGTTCTTCCAGAAGTCAAAAAGCCCTGGAGCTGTTAGAATTATCTACTATTCCGCTCTTGGAGGGAGGAGACAGGTTGACCAGCAAAACCAGGTGGCCCTGGGGAAAATCAGCTTGGGTTCTATATGTTTATCCTGGTATGATTTGAGATTCTCTCATTCACCCCAAAGGTGACTTTTAGTTGATTGGAAGCTTTCACTAAATAAAGGTAAAATCACTTTTGCCTCTCTCAAAGATTTTTATGGCACCAGAAATTCAAGATTTAAAAAAATAAAAGCAAAACCCAAAGCCTTCCCCCAGAGTGAGGCTGTGTCTGAATCTACAGACCAAGTTCCTCCAGCTCAGGTTCCTCTTGTTGGCTTCTGACTCAGCTCATTTTCCCCTTCTGGGGCCTCTGCAAGACCTTTTTCAGCTCCCTCACCCTTGCTCTTACACAGCTGCCTAAATCATAGTTTCCCCTGGAGTGCCTGGTGACTTCCCAATTAACTTGACCATGTGTCTGCGAGGTTTGGGGGTCTGGAGCTGAGATTAGGGTTGGAGGCCGACCTTCATAAACGCCTTTTCTCTTCTGCCTGATCCTGAATTTTAAGACAACACTTTACTCACTCTGCTCCCCACTCTCCACTCCAGCCGGCTCCAGACCAGACCAAGAACTCCCCAGTGAGGAAGTTCAGCCTTCTATCCAAACTTCATGGTCTCCTTAAAGGGTACCACAGGGAACAAGAATGCTGGTTTATGGGGAGTCCCCAATTCTTCTACTGCAGAAACACAAGCATGCTGGCTTTATTTCCATGTGGTCACCACAGATCCTCCTCAGGAATTCTTCCCTGTTATCCTTCTAGTGTTCATTCATCAAACATTTATTTTATTCCCTAGAGAAGTACTCAGGACTGAAACCCTATAAGAGGACAGGTTCTGAATGGCTTGCCAGGGTCTGTCACAGAGAGGCTTTTGTGGACAAGTCCTGGCCAACAGCTTAAAGAGAAACGAGGTCCCAAAGGGCCCCTGACTGTCTGATCATGTGATCCTCTTGGCTCGGTGACAGGGACATCCTGTTCCTCTTGGAGTGATGGCTCTATTGGGGAAGTGACTGTGTCATATCTGGGACAGGAAAAAAGCTATTTCAAGTCTTGAAGTAATCACTCACTCGGTTTATACGGCCTTTTCAGGAACTGCCTGGACAGTGGAGAAAGACCAAACCTGAGGGAAGGGAACTAGAAGTTGACGTTGCCATAGCCCATGAGGACCACCCTAGGGGAGAAGAGGGGCAGGAGACTGGCATGGCACTCCTCCACTATGCCACATCTCTTCACAGCCATGAAATGACGACAGGTGGGGATCAGTACCATGACCCCCAAACCAAGACGCAGAGGCCTCTCTACACTTCCAGGTAGACAAGGAAGAATGGGAACATCCTTATCTTCACAGCATCCTTGTGTTCCAAAAGCTCAGTGAGGGACTTCCCTGGTGGTCCAGTGGTATAGAATCTGCCTGCCAGTGCAGGGGACATGGATTCAATCCCTGGTCCGGGGAGATTCCACAGGTTATAGGGCAACTAAGCTCGAGCACCACAACTACTGAGCCTAGCCTCTACAGCCTGCGCTCTGCGGTAAGAGAAGCCACCACAGTGAGAAGCCCGCACCCCTCAACTAGACAGTGGCCTCTGCTCGGCATCAAAAACTCAGGGCAGCCAAAAATAAATGTGCATTTTTTTAAAGCACATTGAACAACAGGATAGTACCTGAGGACTGTGAAGGTTCTTCCGTGGCTGGCAGGGTCTCCATGAGCAACGAGAGAGTTAAGGAGCCTTATTTGTATATTTCCTTCAGGAATTCTGGGAGTCAGACCCAAAACTTATTTCCTTATCAGTACGGTAATAAGAGTTACACTCAGAAAACTCAAGGACACACACACAGCGACCAACCAGTGATTTGGCCACCACTCTTAAGGAAATAAGAGAAGGGGAAAAGGCCATATTCCTGAAGAGATCATCTCTATTTTCAGCATAATGCATTACCTGGGCCTTCTTGGCACATTATAAGTGTTTGTATACTTATTGGATGGATGGTTTTATGTTCATGTGTAGAATTTTTGTGTCATTTAACATTCTTGTTTTCCTTTAGAGCAGACTCTATGCAGCTGTCTGAGTATCAAAATGGTAAAGACTGAGTCTGGATTTTTATTTCTTAACAATGAATTAGTCAATCACGTTAATTTTCTTTATTTGCCTAATAAATAAAAAGAAAAGGCAATGAAAGGCAGAAAGGTGATTTACTACAAGTGTGTAGAGCTCTGGGTTTACCTCCAGGAAGCCCTGGCCTTACCCAAGTGGTCTCTCCATTATCATGCAAAAATCAAAGAAAAAAAAACATTGCTCCCAGAAATTTCAGTGCAGCTGCTGTTGTGAACTTTAGATTGGAGATAGCAGATATTTGGCATGCTTGCTACTGCATTATCTTCTATGCCCATGACAGACATCACTAATCAATTATTATAATGCTATACCATAGACCTTCAGAGTCTTTCTCGCATTGCATTCCAGGCAGCCACTACCAATTCACACAGAGAAAGAAATCAACTTGTCAGCTTTGCTCTTGCCCATGACAGGACGTGATATTCTATCATCCCAAAGCAATCTGGAAATCTCATAAGGCTCTTTATAATAACAGTAAACACAGAAATTACAGAAGTTCAGATATGAAAGGGACCATAGAGATCATCTGGCTTAATTCAGATACAAGATGAGCCTGAAGCATCTTTTTTATTTATTGTTTTATTTTTTGCTGCACCGAGTCTTTGTTGCTACACACAGTCTCTCTCTAGTTGCTGTGCATGGGGCTTCTCAATGCTGGGGCTGTTCTTCTTGTGAAGCCTGGGGTCTAGATCACACAGGCTTCAGCAGTTGCTGCCTGTGGGCTCTAGAAATCAGGCTCAGTAGTGATGGCATACAGGCTTAGTCGCCTCCAGGCATGTGGGATCTTTCCGGACTAGGAATGGAACCTGTGTCCCCTGCAGTGGCAGGTGGATTCTTAACCACTGCACCACCAGGGACGCCCCAGCCTGGAGCCTCTTATATTGCAAGTGGAGTCCCTGATGTCCAGAGAGGTTGAGCCACTTGCCCAAGGTCAGAGCATTAGTGAATGCCATTAGCATTTACTCATGTTATACAGCGTGTTAGAGATAAAGTACTTTTACCTGAAGCATCTCGTATGATCCTTCATTCGTGCAATAAATACTTACTGAACCCTTACTGCGCTCCATGCACTGTGCTGGAGAACAGGAAAACAGCAATCAGTAAAGAAAAAGGTTTGATTCCTTCCTTCCAGTTAGATAGGGAGCTTTAAAATAACCCCATGACCTGGGCAGGACAGACGCTATGCTCCCAGTATTTTAGTTAGAAGGGGGATGACAATTTAGAGAGGAGATGACACTACTAAAAAATGGTAGTTCTGGAATGTACAAGATCCCTCAAGTGGCCGCTTTTGGATGCAATCACTATATGTGACCGGTAGGGACCAAATTTCCAGACCCTCTAGTCATGTGTTAATCAACTCTCCCCCCATTTCAAGATGCATAACGTATGAAGGAATCTTCCTGGCTCTACCTCTCTATTCAGGAAACAGTGGTGAATTCTCCCCACCTTGTTTAAATAATTTCGCAGGGCTTCTTTCTGCAGACCTCTTCTCACAGAGTGGTGAGAAAAGCACAGACATGGGAATGTAGAGCCCTAACTCCTGTCCCATTATGTCTCTCACCAGTGAGTTCATCTTGAACAAGTCACATCACCCCTCTAGGCCTCAGTTTCCCCAACTGGCAGGGATTTAGTTACAGCCATGAAATCTCTAAGCTTCCTTTCCCCTGATACCCAATAGCTCTGTTAGACCAACGAAGAGACAAGCTGTTCAGTCACACTTCTCCTTCTACTAGACATGCCGTGGTACAGCTGTCTTTGCAGCCCAGGCCCATTCTGCAGAAGCAGCTCCACAGAAAGTATAGCAAAGCCTGAAGTACCAAGTTCTAATCATGAATCTGACTGATCACATGACCGGAAGAAACCAATGTACACTCCACATGTCATAGCTTCCTCTTCCCTTATACATCAGTAGTGATGTAATCAAAGGTGAAGCCACATGTGGAAACACTTTGAAAATATTAAGATGGGGTCAAGAAGGGAAAAAAAAAAGAGCTGACCTCAATAACTTTGGGAAACGATGTTTTGACTGGACTCCGTAAGGCTAAAGACAAAAGGAAAAAACAGTACAAGATACAATAGGGATATGGATTAGCAATTCTGAAACTACATGTATAATAGGGTTGATCAAATAAGTATATAATTTACAGACAATGGGAGCCAGGTTTCTTACTATCAGAGAAAGAAGTGATGATGAAGAGAGAAGGGATGCTAAATGAATCTTGCAGTGCTGGATCAGAGCTGGAGATATCAGTATGAACTCATTTGTACTTAAGTACACATGCAGATAGATACAGAAATAAATTAATATATATATACACATGCATAGGTAAATGTGTATGCATGTATACACATATATATATAGGTATGCATGCTTATAGACACAAAAATAAATGGAGATACGTGCATATGCATGGGTAAGTGTATATATATATTTCCTAACTCTGTTCACCAAAAAAGGTATAGAAGCAAATGAAACCCCTGTAGCAAAAAGCACAGCAGGAGTTCAGAACTTGGTTTCTAAATACCATTCTAAATAAAAGTAACCACGGTGCTTCAGAGGAAGAACTGATTCTTGGGCTGGAGCAGGAAAAATACATAGTAAGCCTGAAGCATCATATAGTACCAGAAAGTAGAGAAATGGGGAAAAAATGGGGAACATATGAAAGGACACAAGACTCAAACTGGAAGCTCTCAATGACCAAAACTGCAATGGTTTGAGAAAGTATTAGGTTGTCATTCAAAGAATAAATATCCATGAGTCCGTGCCATAAATAAATAAGTTATAGAAAAGAGACAAATCTTCTTTATAGAAGAATTCCAAAATATACATGTGGATTCTCCCTCCTCAAGGGAATGGAGTTTCATTTCTTTCCCTTTGAATGTGGGCTAGACATGGTGATTCACTTCCATTAAGTAGAATCTAGTAAGGAAAAAAATAGTAACTTTACAGTGGAGAAAACTGGTAAAGTCACCTCATCCACATGATCAAGGTTAGCCTCACCACTAATTAATCATACTGGTGTCATGTACCTCCTGATATGGTGTGAAAGCAAGGGCACTTCACCTCTGTGGTGTTCTAGAAAATCCACATCCCAGGTCTAATCATGAGAAAACCTCAGACAAACCCAAATTGAGGCTCATTCAGTAAAACACCTGAAAGTGTCAAGGTCATGAAAAATAAAAGAATTGAGGTATGTTCACAAACCAGAAGAGACTTGACAACTGAATGTAATTTGTATCTTGGAACAGAAGGGAAAAGAGACATTAGTAGGAAAACGGGAAATCCAAAGATAATCTGTAGTTTAGTTAATGGCATTATACTAATGTTAATTTCTTAGTAAAGCAACCCAGGGAAAAGCTATCTGTAAGGAAGGATCATTACATCTGCATTTAGAGGTAAGGCTGGAATTCTAGACCACTAACCAACCACAAGGTGCACATCACAGAGACCAGGGACCAGATTATGCCACAATTTGAAAAAAGGTTTCAAGGTTAAGAGAGAGCAGCTTGGGTAAAAGCTGAGAGCAATCAGGATGGAAGGTAGAAAGCTGTATGGGGCCTTCCAGCCTTCACTCATGTCTCAGTGAGATGAACAGGCCTCCATAGGAAGCCACTTCTGTTCTACCACTTAGTTCTTACCTCTAGGCAAAGTCATTCTCTAGAAGCTCTTTCTCTGAAAGGGACCTGGTTTGTGATCAGAATCTATTGTCAGGGAGAAAAAGTTCCTTCTCCCACGCAAATGCCAGGCAGGGGATGGTGCCAAACGGTCACAGGACCCTCATTTTCTGCAACAGTGATTGCTTTGTGTACAGGGGGCAAGATGCCAGGGCAACTGCTGGGGAAACTACCGGCTGCATTGCAGGGCCCCAAGCTTTGGGGGAATTTCAGACTAAGATGGGTGGAAGAAAGAGAACTTCACCACGTGGTCCCCGCCATCTTCCGGGAGTCACTGATGGGGAAATAGCAAAGAGACACTGTTCATTCCTGTTCCACAAATGCAGCAGCAACACTGGTGAGAGCAGAGCAGAGACCTTCCAGAGGGGACAACATTTAAAATGAAGCATCCTCTAGAATGAATTGCCAGACTAGCCAACTTTTCAAAGAGAGGGGTTCACTCCTTTAAGTGTTTACCTTTGGTCATTTGGGTTTGATGGAAACCTTTTCAAAGCTTGTTACTTGCTCCCTCACCTTATTAAACAGAGTTGGAGAACATAACCTTTCCTGGGTGGTTGCAGGTCATTATGGGGAACAGCAGTATGCCAAGTGCTTTGACACAGAAGAGCATTCAGCATTCAGGACATTTGCTGAATGGGTGGTGATCTCAGCAATGGCCCTGAAATTTCGCTTTCTTGAAAGAATCCCTGACATCAGCTTGTTTTTCCTTCAGAGAAGTACAGGGCATATTCCCTGTTCTTCACAAAGGCAAAACAGAGGGCTGGCCCCAAAAGCTCTGTGACCTTGGCCAAGTGATGTCATCTCTTAGTGGCTCAGATTCCTTATCTGTAAAATCAGAAATAATGTTGTGAAATGAGATAATGTGTGTTCAGAACATACAAGAGATATGTTAGAAAAATGCTTAGCAGAACAGTGCCCAGCACCCAAGAAGAACTCAGTGTGTTAATTATTACTTATTGGCAGAGGAAGGCAAGTCCCTGGATTGGATTGATTCCATCTACTGCCTTTTGCTACATGTTCACCAGCATCACCATCCTGGAAGCCACACTGTTGTTGACTTCATCTCTTGGACCTCATGTGGCCACCAGCCAAGTTGTGCAGATTCTGATCCACGCAGCTCTCCTCCAGCCTGTACCTTATCCAGTGAGAAAGGGCAGAAAGAGATTTCCCAGCATCAGCCCCTTCAAGTACCAAGGCCTCTGGAAGTCCATTTCGAATATACCAGAAGGAAGCACTCTGCAAAAGTGTGCTTCTACCGCCGACTGGCCATTGAGGAATCCCCGTCTCTGTGCTCCTGGGGGGACTTCCACCAGGCTTGCAAGATGAGCACCTGGCTGAGACAGAATTGTAAAGCATCGCCCTTTACCCCAGGAAGCTCGAGGAAGGCACACTCTGGCCTCGAAATTTCTCTCATCACCGCAGCGTCTCCAGCTGGGAGGAGGTCAGAGGAGACGCACCCTGTGCAGCCGCGCCCAGGGCCACACCCTGCCCCTCCCCCTGGGGATTTAGCCGGGGAGATTCAGGATACTCTAACGCGGACTCACCCAAACCCGAGGCTCTTTTGTTTACCCAGGTCACTCTCCCCACACCCCGTACAGCTCCTGCTCTCCTAGAAGGGGCACTCAAGGTCAAAACCAAGGAGGCCGCTCTCCATCTTCTGCCCCGCGCAGGAGCAGGCTTTCAACCGCATCCTCCCGCCCCTTGAATCCCGGGCCCACCAAGACTGGGGAGACTGCTGCCTCGCGGCCCCCCTCCAAGGGGAGGATCAGCCCCTTCCTTTGTGCAGCCTTCTTTCTCCCTGCTTTGGCGGATGCCATCCTGCAGACAGCGCCTCCTCGGCTCTGCCAAGACCCTGGTGCCAGGCCCCCAGCCTCTACCTCACCCCCACCCCCA
>SJYC01125729.1:0-36580 GCA_006408675.1 Madoqua kirkii
CCCTGATATAGACATTCATACCTGCCCCGAACCTCCCTCCATCGACAGAGTAACTCACTAAAGGGGTGAGCAAGAGACCAAAGAGGTCTGGGGGAGCCCCTCCTGGAAGCCTGGAGGGGCAGAGGCAGCACCCCCACACCTGGCATGCTTGGGTGTTCAGCCACTGCTTAGTTTCGCTCCCCCCTTCCTCTTTTTCTTGCTCAATATCAGACCCTCTCTCTCCTCCCACCCCCTTCTCTTGGTTTCCTCTCCATCCCTTCTTCTCCCAGTTTCTCTCCTTTGCATGGATGCCTCCTGACTGCCAAGGACACCAATAGAACTGAGGGGGCTCTCCTCCCCACCAGAGCTTCTCCTGGCCCCACAGGCTGCTAACCTCTGATCCCGCCTCCTACTGGTAACCCTGACATTTCCCTAAATTCACTCTGACTCCTTCTCCCCAACGCACACCCACAGCTCCAGTCCCAGACTGTCTAGTGTGCTCTGTCTGGTTAAGAGATCAGATTTATCCCAACCTGAACATCCCAAATTGCTGCCTGAAGCACATTTGTGCATAGTCATAGGATTTTCCAGCTTTACCAAAATTTCTTCAAAGCTTGTTAAATGCTACCTTATAAAGTTTTAATTTTGTTTTGTTTATAAGGTTTCGTTTTATGATAATGATATTGCAGTTATATTTTAAAGTCCTTATCTGAGATATATTCATTTAAGTATTTACAGGTGAAATCATGTGACTGTAGGGGAGTAATCAGATCAGAAGATAACCTTGGGTTGATATTTCCTGGGATTAGTAATGGGTATGTGAGGGTTCATCACACTCTCCACAGTCTTTCTCCATAGTAGAAAATTTACAACAATACTCTAGCAGTCAGAAAAGAGGGCTTCCCTGGTGGCTCAGTAAAGAATCTCTCTGCCAGTGTAGGAGACATGGATTTGATCACTGGGTCAGAAAGATCCCCTGGAGAAGGAAATAGCAACCCACTTCAGTATTCTTGCCTGGAGAATCCCATGGACAGAGGAGTCTGGTGGGCTACAGTCTATGAGGTTGCAAAGAGTCAGACACAACTTAGCAACTAAACAACAGTAACAATCAAAAAAGAGAGAAACGAGTGAATGAACAAAGATTGGCAGAATGTTAATAATTACTGAAACTGGATGATGAATACATGTTAGTTCACTGTATTATTTTCTCTTCTTTTTTTATATGTTTGAAAACTTCCAAGATTAAAAAAAAAGTTTCATGTATTTTAAAGATGTCATCTTATCCTGAAAAACCTAAACAGCATATTGGAAAGCAGACACATCACATTCAAAAGCTGACGAAGGTAAGAGAGAAATGAGTGAATGAACAAAGATTGGCAGAATGTTAATAATTACTGAAACTGGATGATGAATACATGTTAGTTCACTGTATTATTTTCTCTTCTTTTTTTATATGTTTGAAAACTTCCAAGATTAAAAAAAAAGTTTCATGTATTTTAAAGATGTCATCTTATCCTGAAAAACCTAAACAGCATATTGGAAAGCAGACACATCACATTCAAAAGCTGACGAAGGTCCATATAGTCAAAGCCATGGTTTTTCCAGTAGTCATGTACAGATATGAGAGTTGGACCATAAAGAATGCTGAGCGCCGAAGAACTGATGCTCTCGAACTGTGGTGTTGGAGAAGATCCTTGAGAGTACCCTGGACAGCAAGAAGATCAAATCAGTCAATTCTAAAGGAAATCAACCCTAAATAGTCATTGGAAAGAGTGATGCTGAAGCTGAAGCTCCAATACTTTGGCCACCTGATGTGAAGAGCTGACCCACTGGAAAAAAAAAACCCTGATGCTGGGAAAGACTGAAGGCAGGAGAAGGGGACAGCAGAAGATGAGATGGTTGGATGGCATCATTGACGCCATGGCCGTGAGTTTGAGCAAACTCCAGGAGATAGTAAAGAACAGGGAAGCCTGGATGCTGCAGTCCATGGGGTTGCAAAGAGTCAAACACGACTGAGCAACTGAACAACAACAATCTTATCCTGAACCCTTCAACCACATAAAGCCGCTCTCCTACTTAGAGCACACAGCTGAGATGCTGAGGACAGGTGTTTCCTCAAGGCCTCCGGAGCAGCTGCCGCCCCTCCTCTCAGAAGGGCACACTGGAGTGCTCCAAAACCGAGATTTGCTGGGCAAGGCTTCGTTTACATCCCCATGCCTTTGCACCTTCTCTTCCTTTCACGTGGACTGCCCTTCCCTGACTCTCCTACCTCTCACTCACTCTTGCCCTCTGCTGTCAAGCTTTCACAGATTCTCCAGGCTTTGTGCCACCACAGAACCTTATACATTCTTCAGTGTGATGCCATTCACTTGGGATTCTAATATTACTTTTTATGTCTAGCCCCTACCCCACACTGGATTTTTAGCTACTCAAGAGCATGGATTTTTTTTTAATTCAACTTTCCATAGTCATGACTTCAAATACCATCTCTATCTTTATGACTCTCCTGTTAACACCACCAACCAGACTCTCCTAAGCACTGGAGCCATAGACCCAGATCCGAATGTCCTCTGAACTTCTCCCCTTCGATGTTCTTCAGACCCCTAAAATCCAGGGACTCCAAAACATTGTCTTTCCCTAAATGTACTCCCCTGCCCTTCCGAGCAGGTGAGCAGGATCACTCTCCATTCAGTTGCTCAACCCACACACCTGAGCTTCACCCTTTGCCCTCCCCCTCTCCTGCCTCCCACCTGTTGATTCCACACCCTACATCATTCTTGAGAATGCACCCACCTCTCTCATCCTCACAGCCCCCTTCTTGTTGAAGCACCATCATCTCTTACCTGATCAACTACAAAACCTTCTTAACTGTTCCCAATCTTGCCCCCTCCTTTTCAATCTCTATAAGAAAGCCTGATCTTTCTAAGATGATCTTTGTGGAAGGTCAATATGATCCTTAATGAAATTCTTCCATGTCTCCATAAAGTCCAAATTCCTCAATATTAAAATGGACTACAAGGCCATTTGTGGCTGGCCTCAATTTCTTTCCAAAACCCTGCCCACTGATCCCTAAGACACACACACACAGTAAGTTCTGGCTATTTGGAAAGACTAGCTGTTTCCCAATGTGCTATCTTCACTGTCTGTATGGCACAGTGTCATTCACCAAATATTACATATGTTTGCCTATATTTCTTGTCCTGTTGCATTAGATGAAGCAATGTGACAAGTTCTGGCCAATGAGGTATGAGCAGAAGTCATGTGGATACTCCTAGGCTAAAGCACTTGAATCTCCAACGTACTCCCTCCCTCTGCTTTCCTTTTCTTCTCCTTCCTGCCCCTTCCCCTCCTTTTCTCTCTCTTTCTTCTTCCTCAGCTGTATGTTGAAATGGTGGAGTCTTGAGATGGAAGCATCCTGGATCCCTCAGTCATCCCATGAAAGCAGTTGCCCTGATCTCACATCAGGCTTCTCTTGAGTGAGAAGTTTTCTTGTGTTAAGCTACTTAGAGGTTAAAGGGCTTTGTCTCGTTTATTGAAGCATAACCTAGATTATCTTCTCCAGTTCTTTTGTACTAGGTCCCTCCTGTGCCTGCAATGATTCTCCCTCCTGCCTCTCTACATCAGCCTCCACACCTGGCTGACTCCTATTTTTCTATCAGGCTTAGCTCGGCTGTCACTTTCTTCTGAATCCCTATGTCCAGGTCTGGGATTCTTACTGAGAACTTCCTGAGCACCCTGTGAAATCCCTCTTAGCATTTTGTACTGTATATTAGACTGGCCATCCATCTGCCTCTTATTCCCCACTAGGTCTACAAAGCTAGAGTGAGTGTCTGTCTTGTTCATAGCTTTGTCCTCAGCACCTAACAGAGGGCCTGCATGAAGGGTTTTAGCAAATATTTGCCCAATGAATAAACCTTGTATTCTTGAAATCTAGGGCTTCCCTGGTGGCTCAGATGGTAAAGAATCTGCCTGCAATGAGGGAGACCTGGGTTCAATCCCTGAGTTGGGAAGATCCCCTGGAGGAGGAAATGGCAACCCACTCCAGTCTTCTTGCCTGAAGAATCTCCATGGACAGAGGAACCTGGCAGGCTACAGTCCATGGGGTTGCACAGAGTCAGACATGACTGAGTAACTAAGTACACAGCATAGCCCCTCGATCAATACATATTTGTTCAATGAATGATGACTTTACAATCCCTAAAATCAGACAAGCAAAAAAAAAAAAAAAGGTTTGGGTTTTACAAAGTAGCCCAATATTCATAAACAGCCTTGAATTACGGAACTACATTCACAAGCAGTTTTAGATACACAAATTAGCATATCGACCCCCTCAGCTCTGCCCTGACTCCAAATGTCAATTATTTTACTTTAGTTAGTCTTTAGTCTCTCTTCTGGGGCTTCCCAGGTGGCTCAGTGGTAAAGAATTCACTTGTCAATGCAGGAGATGTGGGTTCAATCGCTGGGTCGGGAAGATCCCCTAGAGAAACAGCAACCCACTCCAGTAATCTTGCCAGGAAAATCCCACGGACAGAGGAGCCTGGCGGCCTACATACAGTCCATAGGGTTGGAAAGAGTCGGACATGACTGAGCAAGCCGGCACAAGGCACAATTCCCTCTTCTAGTGGTAAACTATCAGAAATAATTCCAAAAAAAAAAAAAGGTTTGGGTTTTACAAAGTAGCCCAATATTCATAAACAGCCTTGAATTACGGAACTACATTCACAAGCAGTTTTAGATACACAAATTAGCATATCGACCCCCTCAGCTCTGCCCTGACTCCAAATGTCAATTATTTTACTTTAGTTAGTCTTTAGTCTCTCTTCTGGGGCTTCCCAGGTGGCTCAGTGGTAAAGAATTCACTTGTCAATGCAGGAGATGTGGGTTCAATCGCTGGGTCGGGAAGATCCCCTAGAGAAACAGCAACCCACTCCAGTAATCTTGCCAGGAAAATCCCATGGACAGAGGAGCCTGGCGGCCTACATACAGTCCATAGGGTTGGAAAGAGTCGGACATGACTGAGCAAGCCGGCACAAGGCACAATTCCCTCTTCTAGTGGTAAACTATCAGAAATAATTCCAGGTTTGGGAGGGTGGGAAGTTCCCCATTTTAATGACTTATACTCAGTTGGGGAAACAAAATACAAATCTATAGTCAAGTCCTTACTCTCCTCCTCCCTCACTTTTTATGTTTGTTTAACTTTTTCTCCCCATAACCTACTGGGACCACAGAAGGACCTGCTGTAGTCATTAAAGCAGCAGTTATGTAAATAGGGGACACATCTTAAGCTCTGGTGCCACTTAAGGCCACAGCTGTCCCACAAAGCCACAGCACTGCTGTTGAGTCAGGTGGCTGGGAGGGTCAGGGAGGGGGGCTGAGTAGCTCGTCTCCTGAGCTGTCAGATGCCTGCAGTGACACTCAGGCCCTTCAGTTTCTCCATTTGTCATTTTCGGCAGAGCCGAGAGCTCAGGTCACAGGGGACTCGGGCTGGCTGCTGCAATTTTCCCCAAGAGTTGTAGCTCAATCTGGGAGAAACCTTGAGAAATCAACAAGGAAAGAGCCATCAATCAGATGCAGTTCAAGGCAGCAAAGATTTATTGAGCCTGCACATATACGAGTCCCTGGAAGGAATACTAAAGAAGTCTGTGTCCCAGATGGTGCCTTCAAAGGTCTGAGCCTCGTGAAACGAGCCAGAGTTAAAAAAAAAAACAACAACAACAACAAGACGCCAATACAAGGCAGTGTCTAATCAAGGCTTTACAAGGATCAAAAGGCCGAGTGATGTGACCAGGAGACAGCAAGGAGGACCTCACTGTAGTAGTTGATGTTGGGCATCTGCTCCGGATCAGCTGTTACATACATTAGTGTGCATTAGCTATACAAAACCCCATGAGGTAGCTCAGAGAGGCAAAATAACTTGCCCAGGATGACAGGGCTGGTGACAGGCAGAACCAGGGCAGAACACCCCAAAGCCTGTGTTCTAGTCCACCTCATGTATCCAGGCTCAGAAAGGGTACTATTTATTATGATCAAGACCCTGAGCTAAAATCTTCACACGTATTGTTTTCTGCCCCCACATTGTCTTGAAGAGGGAGGTACTGACACTTGGAAAAACTGAGGCCCAGAGAAGTTAATGAGCCACAAGGAAGGAGGGAAACTGGGAGGCTCCTAATTGCAAGACAATTCAAATTTATTCAAATTCAGGTATCCTGCGCTTTCTATTCTCCCTGGCCATTGATTTTTATTTAAACCACAAAAATTTTAGAGCTGCAAATGTGCTATTTTAGGAGTTGGGCATACTGAGACATTACCTTTTTCTGAAAGACAAACTGATAAGTGGTCTCACTGCTACAGCTCATAAGTCCTTCCTAGAAAGTGAACCTGGCCTTGGGTCAAGGGTCAGGGAGACACTCACCACCATTCAATATCACAATTTTTGTCAGCCCCACTCTGGCTGATCTTGCCCTGAAATGTCACAAGTGAGCCTTGTAAAGCAAGCTTCTTGTTATGTGCCTTTGATTTTTTGATGTCTTTCCAACTGCCATCAACATCTGTCAATAATAGCAAACATTCCTCTCTCTGAGACACAGCACTAACCCTTCTCCCCACACAAATCCCATTTTGTAGACCAGGCAATTGAGGGTCAAGGAGGTGAAGTTCCTGTTTAAGGCATACAACTAAGTCAGTTGCAGAGCCATACTTCCTGCCTCCAAGACCAGAATATGTTTTCATCTCTTTCTCAGTAAAAATTCTCACCTAAGGAGGCAGTAAGGCATTGCTTAAATCATTGTTGAAAACACTTTAAACCAACGAGTGTGTATTTTGTTCCTAGCAAAAATACAAGACCTCTCTGGGCCTCTCTGGGTTTCCCATCTCTAAAACATGGGTCAGGCCCTGCTTCACAGGATCATTATTAAGACAAATGGGATAAGGCTTACAAAACACCTAACATCTTTCCTGGTGTATTGTACGCACTCACTAAGTGATGCTTATTAGCCTTGTTGATATTTATTGCCTACTACCTGCCAGGACTTACGCAGTATATTATAAAATAGGATGTAAAAAAAGACCCAATATGTACATGTGGAAAACACATATATGGTTATACATATACATGATTGGGAATACAAAGAAAAAAATTCTGAAATGGCATAAACCAAAATATTAACAAGTGATTAGGAGAAGTTTTCATTTCCTTCTGTGTCTTTGTACATTTCCCAAAGTTTTCTGTAAGTCAACTTTTGTAACGCAAAGAAAATTGGGGGAAATCCTTTGCAAGCACAATTCATTCTAAAATGGGAGGAATACTTTATTTCAAGAAAGCAATAAAAGCTTAAAATCTTTTTTTTAAAAAGGTACGCTAGCTTAATTGCCCCAGGAGGGAAGAAGTAGCTGTTTCTCAACAAAGCTGAGCAAACCCTGCTGACTTCACTGGCAGTAGCTGTCACCCTTGGTTCTCGAACAAGGACCTCAGGATTAGAAAGACTTCAGAGGCCACCACCCATCTGGTGGTCACCTGAGAGGGGCAAATGGCTGCTTTCCAAATCTCATTTTCAGTTGTTCTGAGGCCAAACCCAGCCCTCCTGCCCCCCAGTCACTCTTCTCCATGATATACACATCCTTCCCGGCTCAAGACTGGTGCAGGTGCAACAGCAAGGAGTGGTTCCCCCAGCCCCTCCAAGCTAGGAAGGCAGATCCAGCGGCCAAGCAGGGACCCACGTGGGGCCCTTAGAGAGCGGCTTCCACAGATGGAAGCAGTCGGATCTGGGAAGGTGGGGCGGGGAGAGGAAGTGGAAGAGCGGCCGTGGGAGATTCCCAAGACTTTCCCACCCAACTCCCACCCCAGACTCAGGGGCTGGGGAGGGGGGCACTGAGGAACTGCATCTTGCAGATCGAGAGGTCTCAGGCAAGCTGAGAGCCTTGCCCAAATCCCACAGCTAGTAGAGGAACGCTACCGCGCGCATGTGCCCTGTCTCGGGCAGCATCAAAGCAAATGTTGAATTGAGTGGCAGGTGGGAGAGTTGAGCTTACGCAGCGCTGCCTCTCAGCTTAGGACCGTGCGGTGCCAGTTGCTTCTGACAACAGAGCCTTTATTCTTTCAGGCTGTAAGTCAGTCGAGCGATGACTGTGCAGGCACTTACACTGCCCTGGGTCCTGAGTTTCCCTCAAGTTTCAGGGAAAGCCACATCGCATAGAGACAAAACACTGAAGAGCTTAGTTTCTTATAGAAAAATAGATGAAGAGGCCAAGATTCATACTGGGGTTAAAGCACACGTGGGCCCAGAAGTGAGAGAGAGTGAGGTACCCTGAGAGCTAAAAATGGTTCATGCTCCCAGAGCCCAAAGCCTGAGGTGGGAAGAGGGGAGAAGGGGCCCTGCGGGCAGGAGGGCAGCAGGCCCTGCCTTGCACAGCTCAAGGCCACGCGCTTCACTCCCAGGCACAGTCCCGGCCTCTTTGCCTCTTTTCTGTGATTACTCCGGGTGTGAGCACGGTGACCCAGACCTTGCAGAGTCCCACCTCAGAGTCAGGTCGATGTCCCTGCCACCCTGTGGCAGGATTCAGGAAGCCTCCTCTGAGAGGGCCAAGGACACCTGGCCCTCTGCTAACAGCACCCTTTCATGGGCATCAGTGGCCCCAGAGGCAGGATGGCAAGCATTTCCCCCCAGCAGCCACCTGCCCTCCCCTTGGACTTGAAGTGCACCCTGGGGTGACGCGGCCAGCTCCGGGCGGTGACTAACCTGGGTTTGAGGCGAGTCTGTCCCTGACGGGCCGTGAATCCTTGGGAAAAGCCCGCTCCCTCTGCAGGGAGTTTTCTTCCCCATCTGTGGCTGGCGCATTCCGCAGTCATACATTCCATGCCTTCCTCTTCCCCATTTTCTAAAGCCCCTTGAAATCCTGTTCCTGTGGGGGATGGAAGGTAGCTCTTGCCAGCCAGAACGCAACTCTTCATCACTCCGATCCGCCCTTGAGCTCCGCAGGCCTCCTGCCTTCCAGGGGCTGGAGCACCCAGGCCTGTCACTGCTACGCTCCCCATCTCTCCGGGGCCCTTCACCCAGTCGGCTGGGGGACAGACAAGAAACAGTTGCAATGCAATATGACATACGCCCTAATGGGGATCAGCCCAGGGCCCTGTGGGCTTAAAAAATATTCTCAACCTAATTAAAAGTGAAGCGTTACGTTTTATTCAGCAGAAATGTTTAGGACTTAAGCCCAGAAGACAGCATCTGAAGTAACCCTGAAAAAAAACTGCTCCAGGGAGATAAGAGGAGGAGCCAAATTACATAGAAGTTTTGCAACAAAGGTCAGGGAGTCTGAACATCAGAAGATTATCATTAAGGAAAACCAGATATTCCAAGTTAAGGAATTTAGTGCTTTTCTACATGTAGGAAGGTAAAGAGTCTGGGCTTACTGATATCATTCCTTTCATATGCACCTCAGCTATCTGGGGCCCAGTACCCTGTGTTTTTACATCCTGAGCTTCCTCTCCTCAGGGCTCAACATAGGGAGTGATTGTGATCTGAATGGCTGCTAGATAGCAGATGACCATTATATCTACTGCTGTGGGCAAGAATTTCTTAGAAGAAATGGAGTAGCCCTCATAGTCAACAAAAGAGTCTGAAATGCAGTACTTGGGTGCAATCTTAAAAGAGACAATAATCTCAGTTCATTTTCAAGACAAACCATTCAACATCGCAGTAATCCAAGTCTATGCCCCAACCACTAATGACAAAGAAGCTGAAGCTGAACGGTGCTATGAAGACCTACAACACCTTCCAGAACTAACAACAAAAAAGATATCATTTTCATCATAGGAAATTGGAATGCAAAAGTAGGAAGTCAGAGATACCTGGAGTAATAGCAAGTGTGGCCCTGGAGTGAAAAATGAAGCAGGACAAAGGTTAACGGAGTTTTGTCAAGGGAACACATTGGTCATCGGAAACACTCTTTTCCAACAACCCAAAAAATGACTCTACACATGGACATCCCCAGATGGTCAATACCTATATCAAATTGATGTTCTTTGCAGCCAGTGATAGAGAAGCTCTATACAGTCAGCAAAAAAAAAAAAAAAAGACAAGGAGCTGACTTTGGCTCAGATCATGAGTTCATTATTGCAAAATTCAGGCTTATATTGAAGAAAGTAGGGAAAACCACTAAGCCATTCAGGTATGACCTAAATCAAATTTCTTATGATTATACAATGGAGGTGACAAATAGATTCAGAAGATTAGCTCTGATAAACAGAGTGCCTGAAGAACCACGGATGGAGATTCATAACATTGTACAGGAGGCAGTGGCCAAAACCATCCCAAAGAAAAAGAAACACAAGAAGGTAGTTATCAGAGGAGGTTTTACAGATAGCTGAGGAAAGAAGCAAAGCAGAAGGCAAGGGAGAAAGGGAAACATACACCCAACACTCAGCTGAAAGCAGAGTTCCAAGGATGCAAGGATGAGCACAACTAAGGACAATAAGGACCTAACAGAAGCAGAAGAGATTAACAAGAGGTGGCAAGAATACACGGAAGAGCTATACAAAAAAGGTCTTCATGACCCAGATAACCACAATGGTGTGATCACTCACCTGGAGCCAGACATCCTGGAGGGTGAAGTCAAGTGGGCCTTAAGAAGCATCACTATGAACAAAGCTAGTGGAGGTGATGGAATTTCAGCTGAACTGTATAAAATCATGAAAGATGATGCTGTCAAAGTGCTGCACTCAATATGTTAGCAAATTTGGAGAACTCAGCAGTGACCATAGGACTGGAAAAGGTCAGCTTTCATTCCAATCCCCAAGAAGGGCAATGCCAAGAATGTTCAAACTACTATACACTTGTGCTCCTTTCACATGCTAGCATGGTTATGCTCAAATCCTTCAAGCTAAGCTTCAGCAGTTTGTGAACCTAGAACTTCCAGATGTACAATGTGGGTTTAGAAAAGGAAGAAGAACCAGAGATCAAATTGCCAATATTCATTGGATCATGGAGAAAGCAAGGGAGTTCCGGAAAAACATCTACTTCTGCTCACTAACTATGCTAAAACTTCTAGCTGTGTGTAGTGAAAGCCCCTCAGTCATGTTTGACTCTTTGCAACCCCCATGGACTATACAATCCATGGAATTCTCCAGGCTAGAATATTGGAGTGGGTAGCCTTTCCCTTCTCCAGGAGATCTTTGCATCCCAGGAGTTGAACTGGGTTCTCCTGCATTGCAGGCAGATTCTTTACCAACTGAGCTGAGGGAAGCCCCTTTGGCTGTGTGGATCACAACAAAGTGTGGAAAATTCTTAAAGAAATGGGAATACCAGACCACCTTACTCACCTCCTGAGAAACCTGTATGTATGTGGATCAAGAAGCAACAGTTATTAATAGAACTGCACATGGAACAATTGACTGATTCAAAACTGGGAAAGGAGTATGACAAGGCTGTATATTGTTGCCCTGTTTATTTAACTTATGTGCAGAGTAAATCGTACAAAATGCTGGGAAGGATGAATCACAAGCTGGAATGAAGATGGTCGGGAGAAATATCAACAACCTCAAATATACAGATGATACCACTCCAGTGGCAGAAAATGAAGAGGAACTAAAGAGCCTCTTGATGAGAGTGAAAGAGGAGAGTGAAAAAGATGACCTGAAACTCAACACTGAGAAAACTAAGGTCATGTCATCTGGTCCCATCACTTCATGACAAATAGATGGGGGAAAGTGGAAACAGTGACAGCTTTTATTTTCTTGAGCCCCAAAATCACTGCAGATGGTGACTGCAGCCAAGAAATTAAAAGACGCTTGCCCCTTAGAAGAAAAGCTAAGACAAACCTGCATATTAAAAAGCAGAGATATCACTTTACCAACAGAGGTCCATATAGTCAAAGCTATGGTTTTTCCAGCAGTCATGTGGAAAGTGACATGGAATGTGACAGTTTGTTCTTAAAGAACATTGTGTATGTATTAGTCACTCAGTTGTGTCCGACTCTTTGTGACCCCACGGACTATAGCCCGCCAGGCTTCTCTATCCATGGAATGCGCCAGGCAAGAATACTGAAGTGGATTGCCATTCCCTTCTCCATCCTGAATATTCATTGGAAGGTCTGTTGCTGAAGCTGAAGTTCCAATTATTTGGCCACCTGATGTGAAGAGCCAACTCCTTGCAAAAGACTGTGACGCTGGGAGAGATGGAAAGCAAAAGGAGAAAGGGGCAGCAGAGGATGAGATGGTTAGACAGCATCACTGACTCAGTGGACAAGAATCTGAGCAAACTCTGAGAGACAGTGTGGGACAGAGGAGCCTGGAGTGCTGCAATCCCTGCGGTCCCAAAGGGTAAGACGCGGCTGTAGCAACTGAATAACAGCAACAACAGGTCGCAGGTATTCGCCTCCTTCCTGAGTTCCCTTAGGCTCAGAGGCTCCCGTTAGAGGGCTGCAATCACTGATGCCTGTGACATCTTTGTTTACTGATACAGCAGGAAATATTCGATTTCTTAGCCCTCTGGGGACCTGGACACTGGGGCACATAAACCAACCTGGGTAGGCTGGGAAAGGCTGCCCAGAGCTGGAGGCAGGTAAGTGTAGAATTAGACCCTTGAGTCCAGTAGCTTGGCCAAGAAGTAGGGCCAGGACAGTTCAAAGAGATACATAGACATGAGAAAGAAGGTATATTAGGGTCTGATGAGCAGGCTGGCCTGGTGAACTACACCCTTGCTTACGTTTCTACACCCTGAGAACTCAGACATGTCTGTGGGACTTACCTGGTCAATGAAATCTGAGGAGCAGTGACATCCATGTCACTTCCAGACAGAAATGCATGGCTCAAGAGCCAGTGTCCTCTCTCCTCGCCTCTGTATTAGTGGAAGCGCATGTCAAGCCAGAGTCTTCATCAGCCTATGTCCCTAAGGGACTGAATGGAACAGAGCCCCCTGCTGGTCTGAATGGCCATGTAATGTGGGCAAGAAATGAACTTGCTGGCTCACTCACTGCAGCACCCCACAGCCTGTTCCTAACTGATACCATTGGCCTGGCTACAGTGGGCTTGTATGGGGAGGTATCAGGGTGCAAGCCTGCATATGTGTGCAGTCAGCTAGATCTCCTATTACTCTTTTCAAGAGCTCACATAGATCGGAATCCTGATCTTTGTCATTTATTAGTTCTGAGTCCTTGAATAGTTTAGTAAAACCCTTTGAACCTAATTGGTGGCTCAGAGACTAAAGCCTCTGCCTGTAATGTGGGAGACCTGGGTTCAATCCAGGTCTGGGTCAGGAAGATCCCCTGGAGAAGAAAATGGCAACCTACTCCAGTATTCTTGCCTGGAGAATCCCATGGACGGAGGAGCCAGGTGGGCTACAGTCCACGGGGTCGCAAAGAGTCAGACACAACTGAGCGACTTCACTTTCACTTTATCCATCTATGAACAGAAAATAATGAAAATAATTTTGCCTACTTCACAAGGCTGTTGTGTTTCCTGAGCAAATGAATGCTGGGTTTTCCCTATCCCCCGTTATGATGCTTGGACCACCTGTTCCCAGTCACCAGAATACTTGTTTAAAATGCAAATCCCTCACCCCTGCCCCAGACCTATGAATCCAAATTTCTGCAGGTGGGGTCCAGACATCTGTGCTTTTAGAAAGCACTCCAGGTAGTGCTTCTCATGCTGGAGTTTAAGAACCACTGTCCTTAAGGCTTTGATGGATAGTCCAAACCTCTGCAGGGAGGAAGGATCATTGAATGAAGGGTGACTTTTGGTCTGAGGCCAAGAATCTTCAGCCTGCCACTGACCTAGGTGGCTGCAGTGCCTTGGATAAAAGCCAAAGGCTTAAAAGCCCTGTATTACTTAGAGATCAAGTCACCCCACTTGGAGCCAGCTCAGTTTGTACAAGTCCAGCATTAGTCAGCCCTCTGCAGCCAGCCTGGTAGAGCTTTCTATGAGATGTCCTTCTCTAGGCATTGCCTTCAGCAAGGTAGCTCTCCCCTCCTTACCCACCTGGCTTAGGAAGGCTCAACTTCTTGGGGCTTTTGGTACCAGTTCCTTTTCCTTCCAGGCAAGGCTGATTCTTAAGAGACTCTGTAAAACTGAGGCCAGGGAGATGACTGCAAGATTAAACCCTGGGATGTAGCCTTCTGAGTATATAGAGCTATCCAAAGGCCAGAGGAGAAAGATGCTCCAAGTTACCTATACAACTACCCAGCCCGGCCCAGCTGCTCAGTCTGCCGTCAGCTTCCTCCCAACACATGCCACCGCCGTATGACTCTTCCGAAGCTCTGCTCCACACATGTGCTCAAGAGCACACATGTGGCTCCTGATTCCCTGCCCGTGGAATCAGGTCTTAACTTCTTGCTCTGGCTTTCAGAACCTCCGAATCACACTGCACTTTGTCTTTCTAATCCATTCTCCCCCTACTTTCCCAACCGACTAAGTTCTCTCCTCCCTCGCCCTGTGACTCACCTGGGCTGATCACCTGTAGCAGATGCTGCCAGTGCCCTACCCAGACCCCTGTTTCTAGGCTGGCACCCCATCCCCTAGTGCAAGGCACAAAAGACTGGCCCTCTGTCTCCAGGGAGGGCAAACCTGCGGTGCCAGCCCCACTCCGGAGCTCCTGTTAGCCTCAGCAGAACCTCATCTTTGCCTGGCCTCCTTTCCCCTCACCTATCTTGTTTTCCTCACTTTCTCAGAGATGTTTCTCTAGAGAGAATTCCCTCGAAAATCACTCCCACGTGAATCCTTCGATTGGGCTTTGCTCCCAGAAAGCCTCACCTGAGGCTCTCCTGTCATCTGGGAAATTACCTTGAGGCGAGGGTAGCCACCAATTTACCTCCAGGCAGGCAACCTCAGGGATCACAGGGCAGGAAGGTTTGCAGACCCAATTAAGATGCTTGAGTCACATAATTTATTTAATCAATTTAAAGCACAGTGAGCAGACTTCCCTGGTGGTCTAGGGATTAGGAATCCGCCTTCCAGTGCAGGGGATGCAAGTTCAATCCCTGGTCAGGGAGCTAAGATCCCACATGCTGTGTGGCAGCTAACTCCGCGTACCACAGCTAAAGAAGCCCGAAGGTCACAATGAGGATACCGTGCACTGCAACGAAGACCCCGCGCAGCCAAAATAAATAAATATATAAAACACGGTGAGAAGCAAGGGTCAGGGAACACACAGGATAAGTGCCAGCAGGTAAAAGGATCACCTACCTGAATCCTGGGTAACACACCTTCACATATCTCGTCCTTTCTCTGCCATAGCAGCCTTCTCCACTCATGGGGCAGCTAAGGGTTCAGAGGTAAGGCCAAGCCAAGGGGATCAGCTGGAGGATGGCATGTGGAACCAAGGCACAAACTGCCTCTGTCAGGAAGATGCAGGGGCAGGTACCCCTGGTCACACTGCAGCACCCCAGTTAATCTGCTGAGCAGTTAGGGATTTTATCTATGTTTCTTGGACATAATGAGTGTCACAGTTGGACAGCCATCTCGAGAGTAACACTGCTTCCATCTAGAGAAGACATGAGCCAAGCCTTGTAAATATTTAAGGTTTAGTTGGTCTTTTCATTGGTGGGTTTCCCAGGTGGTCCAGTGTTCTAAAATCCACCTGCCAGTGCAAGAGATGCAAGAGATGCCGTTTCGATCCCTGGTGTAAAGATCCCCTGGAGCAGGAAATGGCAACCCACTCCAGTCTCTTCATTCCTCTGTTGATAAGGAACACTCTCATTTCTTTCACCATTTTATCTGTATTCAACACATATACATTCTGTTTATTCTCTGTGTCTAAGATAACTCATAAGTGACTTACTACTATACAGAACGCCTCTAGTTTTCTGTAGCAGAGTTGAATATTCTTAAACTACACAGCAAAGACAAGACAGTTCCTTTTTTCAGAATTGCCACCTCCTACCCATTGGTTCCCATTGCTGTTTGTATCACTCCTAATACAAAACTACATTCCTCAGTAACAGAATTGGGCTTCAGGATCTGAACATGGTCTGTCTGGTTCTAAACTGGATACACACACCATTGTGCCATGCGACATGTTATTTGGGAACACGGCTTATCTCCCCTACAAACGGTAGGGAGCCTGTAGTCTTGTCTCTGTATTTCCTACCATCTCTCTCTCTCTCTCTGTGTCTCCCTTTCACAGGCGCTGGCATGAAAACAGTGCTTGCCCATGATGAGCCCTCTGAATGCTGATTGTGCATTTCAATCGAATCTGTTAACATTTAAACAAGAGCACAGCCAATCTGCTTTCCTGCACCACCTTCACTTGACTTAAAAAGCTGGAGGACAGACACAGGCTTCCTCCTCCAGCAAATCTCTGGGCAGGATTTAGGGCTAAACCCCAGCTTCTATTTGCCAGATTCAGATTGTGAACACCAGGATCCTAATGTCTCTCCAGATTTAAGAACACAGTATGCTGCCCCCATGCAGCTTTAAAACCAGGAGCCTCTGTCCCTTTTCAGCTGGCCCTCATCACAGGGCTAAACTGAGCTTTTATATGTGAAGAAAGGGAAAGTTACTCAGTTATATCTGACTCTTTGCAACCCTGTGTGCCAGGCTCTTCTGTCTGTGGGGGTTTTCCAGGCAAGAATACTGGAATGGGTTCCATTCCCTTCTCCAGGAGATCTTCCTGACCCAGGGATCAAACTCAGGCCTCCCACATTGCAGGCAGATTCTTTGCCATCCGAGCCACCAGGGAAGCCTTGTATATGAAGACCACTTGCCAAATTTCCAGAAGAGCCACAGCCCGAAACTGAATGGCAAGGTAAGAGTGTAGCCCTGTTCAGTTCTGTTCGGTTCAGTCGCTCAGTCGTGTCTGACTCTTTGCAACCCCATGAACCACAGCACGTCCGGCCTCCCTGTCCATCACCAACTCCCAGTGTTCACTCAAACTCACGTCCATCTAGTTGGTGATGCCATCCAGCCATCTCATCCGTTGTCGTCCCCTTCTCCTCCTGCCTCCAGTCCCTCCCAGCATCAGAGTCTTTTCCAATGAGTCAGCTCTTTGCATGAGATGGCCAAAGTATTGGAGTTTCAGCTTTAGCATCAGTCCTTCCAATGAACCCAGGACTGATCTCCTTTAGAATGGACTGGTTGGATCTCCTTGCAGTCCAAGGGACTCTCAAGAGTTTACTACTCCCTTAATATCAGAGGAGAGGGGGTGATACAGCCCATTAAGAAATAAAAATCTCAATGCTGGCCAGTCGAGTTCATACACAGGGCTTTATTTCAGGTTCAAGTCATCAATCCCAGTGCACACAGAAGTCACTGGAGATGGAGATTTAGGAAGGACCTCCACTTCTCGAACTATATTGAACTACTTATCTAGCTCCTCAAAAAAGCACAGGGTCATAATAACCCATAATAGAAAAGAATCTGGAAAAAGAAATATATACAGATATCTATGTATAAATGAATCACTTTGCTGTACATCTGATACTAACAGAACATTGTGTGTCAACCTTCTTTTCAGTTAAAAAGAAGGTGTGGGGTCTTTGTTCTACCCATTGTACACTGCACCCTATATATGGCCAGCCTCCCCCAGTTAGAAGGGAAGCCTCTCCCCTTTGCACTCTTTCTCTTGTTTCCTCTCTCCCTTAGGCTGCTTTTGGATGATGATGATGCCAGTTAACATTGATCGAGTCATAGGTTGGGTTCCAGGAAGCAAACTCTGAGACCACACAGAGGACGTGCCATTTGGATCAACATCGGCAGAAGGGGAAGGAAATGAAGCAGGACTGGACAGAGAGAGAAAGAGCTGAGATGGAAAGCCAGCAAAGGCCTTCATCCACCTTCCAGAGCTCTAGAACTGGGGTGTCCTTTTAGAGTTGTCCTGAGTGGCGGCAAGGGATCCAGCCTTTATAGATCTCATAGGTCAGTCCTCGGATGCAAGAAGATCCCCTAAAGAGACCATGGGCTCGAGTGACATGATCACCTTCAACAGGGGCAATCCTCGTAAAGGACTGGCAATGGAGCATACCCAGTAGCTGGACAGATAAGTCCTCCACACCAAAACCATGATCAAGTGGTGCATCGCAAACCAGGTGTCATCTTACACCCTTCACCTTAACCCATTTAATCCTCACAATTTTTTGAGGGGACACTACAATTATCTCCTTTTGCATGTGTTAACTGTTGCACAGAGAGGTTAAATAACTTGCCTGATGTCACACAGCCAGGATTTCAACCCAAGCAGTCTGACTCTGATGGTCATCTGCCCCCAACTCCTCCCATGCTAGTCAAAGAAAAGCCAGCAAAAATCGGACAGAAATTTTCCGTAAACATGTAGAAGACTGCTTAGAAAACAACAAGCATACATAATGCTTTGAATAAATTGGTTCAGTTCAGTCGCCCAGTCGTGTCCGACTCTTTGCGACCCCATGGACTGCAGCACACCAGGCTTCCCTGTCCATTACCAACTCCCAGAGCTTGCTCAAACTCATGTCCGTCGAGTTGGTGATGCCGTCCAGCCATCTCATCCTCTGTCATCCCCTTCTCCTCTTGCCTTCAATCTTTCCCAGCATCAGGGGCTTTTCAAATGAGTCAGTTCTTTGCATCAGGTGGCCAGTGCTGGAGTTCACAACAAACTGATTCACATAGGGGAAAACCAGTGCTATGGGTTTTATGCTTTCTGCCCATGTGGTAGCCTAGTCCTCAGAATGGCTTCCATCAAGGCCACAAGATGGACATACAGCTACCTGCATCCGTGTCTGTACCAGGAGAGGAGAGAATTTCACTGCCACGTCCATCAGAAAACTCAAGTGTCACACTACGCCCTTCCATCTGTCACACTACACCCTTCCATCTGAATCAGTCATGGAGGCAAAAGGACTGATATTCTCCAGATTGGCTTCAAACAATCAGAAACCCTCTTGACATCCCACCCAAACCCAGAAGGAGAATCTGGATGCTCTTTGGAAGTGGGGAGAAGAGGAGTGGATATTGAGTAGGTAACCAATGAACATTCACTGCATTCTTCATCCCAGGGGTCTCCACATCCTTGAAACTCTTTGTTCCTTCCCCAGGATCTGGCTTCACCTTGCCCTTCTCTCCTTCCTAAAATGTCCATGACCTACCTCCATTCCACTGCTAAAGCTCTAGGGAAATAGAGAGCCATCAGATCCTGTGGGAAAAGGTGAACAAGAAGAAAGCAGTCCCACTGAGAGTGGGGTCTGGGCTTGGGATGCAGACGTATAAGATAATCAGACTCTTTGTGCAATTGGATTAATCTCTTTGCAGAGCCTCAGATAATGGTCTATGGCCACACTATCTAAAATATGCCTACACTCCCACTCTAGGCACTCCCCTCTTTTCCTGCTTTATTTTGTTCATATCCTTATCTCCATCTGGACGTGTATTTTTTGTTGTTGTTTATTCATTTGTTTGAAGTCTCTTTTCTCCGCTGGAATAGATCCTCCACGAAAAGAAGTACTTTATCTCATTCATCACTGAGAGTTTGCTGGATGGATTAATGGCTAGATGAATGGATGATTAATCATCTCCTTTATGTTGCTACAGTAACAGGCTCATACTCCTCCACCTTGATGGGCATTACCAAAGACCCCTTTCTACTATTCTCAACTTGATAGTGACAGGCCCCAGGAAGATAGTTGGAGAAAGGCAAGAGGGGAAATGCCATCTCAAAGAAATCATAGACTATTCTCTTACCCTAGAGAACATCTTATCCATAGACATTGATCATCTCCAGGCAGCCCCCAGTTTTTAGAGGGAACAAATCAATGAAACCATTTTGTCTATAAGATTTTTTCAACCATCCTTTCAATTCTTCAGTTCAGTTCAGTTCAGTTGCTCAGTCACGTCCAACTTTGTGATCCCATGGGCTGCAGCACGCCATCACCAGTCCCTGTCCATCACCAGTTTCCAGAGCTTGCTCAAACTCATGTCCATTGAGTCCATGATGCCATCCAACCATCTCATTCTCTGTTGTCCCCTTCTCCTCCTGCCTTCAATCTTTCCCAGCATCAGGGTCTTTTTAAATAAGTCAGCTCTTTACATCAGGTGGACAAAGTATTGGCACTTCAGCTTCAGTATCAGTCCTTCCAATGAATATTCAGGACTGATTTCCTTTAGAAGTGACTGTTGGATCTCCTTGCTGTACAAGGGACTCTCAAAAGTCTTCTCTAACACCACAGTTCAAAAGCACCAATTCTTCAGCATTCAGCTTTCTTTATGGTCCAACTCTCACATTCATACATGACTACTGGAAAAACCATAGCTTTGACTAGATGGACCTCTGTTGGCAAAGTAATGTCTCTGCTTTTTAATATGCTGTCTAGGTTTGTCATAGCTTTTCTTCCAAGGAGCAAGCATCTTTTAATTTCAATTTTTAATAATTATTAAATTGATAGGAATCAGACATAACACAACAAGGCCAGAAATAGTAGGTTCACCTTGGCTAACATTTGATTTAGGAAGATTATCTTGGCCATGTGTGTTCACATTGTCCACAGGCTCTCCATCCAGAGAATCTATCCATTCTCATGTGGTGATCTGGGGGCACCGATTAAGGAAAGAATTAAAAAACCACAGAATTTGAAGCCAGTCTCCCTGAGTTCAAATCCCAGCTCCACTTCTTACTCTCCACGGGGTCTGGAGCAACTTGATTGATCTTTCTATGCCTCCAATCCTCCTGCATAAAATGAGGATATGTTACCAGCTACTGCAAAGGACTGTTGTGAGGATGAACAAGTTATTATATGCACAGCAATAACAACAGCGCCTGGCTCAGAGTGAGCACCGTTTGTGCTGGCTGTTGGAATGTCTTGTCTTCAGTGTTAAAGAAATTGGTTATCATGCAAGTCTCCCTCACGTACACATAATACACTCATCACATACACACACAGACAACACAAATGACTGAAGACACAATACATCCATGACCCATGCACCATACAATATAGATGAAACGAAACATGAAAGACACATGACACGCACATACATAACATAGCCAAGCATTGTTTCATATTCTGTGCTCGGTGGTTTCATCCAACATTAGAGTCACATCCCTGATAACCCACAATGCTCACAGCTCTTCCTCCTGTGTTGAAGTGGTATCACACAATGTCACAAAAAAGCAATTTACCAATTCCTTGTTCTAGTTGCTCTCAGAGCAAACTATTCATTACCACTTTTGTTTCATAAGCTTCTCAGCAATCACGACTTTTCAGTGTATTCCAGTGCAGAGCTTGGGGTCAAATTAACGGGAGCTCAAATCCTGACATCACGACCTCCCAGCTGTGTAGTTTGAGGCAAGCCACTACTCTTCTCTAGCTATAACTTTATTCTCACTTTATAGATGAGGAAATAAAGAACCAGAAAGAACAGATTCCAGACATAAGCTTCAAGTTCTTATCTATAAAAAAAGATTTGCTTTGCCGGGTTCTTACAACAAATGAAAAGAAAATGTACTTACCGAGTTTACATTAGTGCCTGGCACATGCTAATTTATGCTAATAAGACATATATTGGGTAAGTGGTAATGGTGGTGAAAAGTGTATTTCTTTAAATGGAAGAAAAAAGTTGCTTTGAGTAAGTTGTTGACAGTTATTGGGACTCTCTGTGATGTGAGTTCCACCACGTGTTTGGGTTCAAGATCCCGCAAACTCCCACCCAGCATTGTGTTGTAACTGCACCATTTCACTTCGAGAAGAAATTTGAGAGGTGATGTTTTGACAGTTTCATTTCATTTCCTCCTGATGGGTGGGCTTAACTGGTTTCTCAATTTAAGCAGAGCAAAAGGGAGAAGTATTATAAATTCCTGTGACCTGGTCATACCTTCTGGCCTCTGAGAATGAGCCCCAAATTCTCTTCTCCTCTCCTAAATTATTTGGGCTTTTTTCCAGTTCCTCTAACTGCCAAATATAATTCTTTCCTTAGTTTCCTCAAGGCTCCCCCTTTCTCATTTCAACTTGCCCCTTGGCATTTGGATACATTAAAAATGAATTTTGAAATAATATCTTAATCACATTTCACGTCCTTGTGGCAGATTTCTGTTTGCTAAATGCCTTCATGTCCATTCTTCCCTTTTGGCTGAAGATGGATATGTCTCCTTAATGGATGACACAGCAAAGGCTCAGAGAGCTGAGCCAACAAGCCCTGGTGGTCAGTCTCCAAGCGAATGCCACTACCAGGTTCAACAAGGAGACAGTCTTTGACAGACAGTTTAAAATGTGTGTGTATATATATATATATATATATATATATATATATGGTCAAATATGCATAACATTGGAGAAGGAAATGGCAACCCACTCCAGTATTCTTGCCTGGGGTATCCCCATGGACAGAGGGTCCTGGCGGGCTATAGTCCATGGGGTCACAAAGAGTTGGACATGACTAAGTGACTCACACACACACACATGCATAACACAGAGCTTACCATTCTGACCATTTTAAAGTGTGCAGTTCAATGGCCTTCAGTACCTCCTTGGCCAAATGCCATCAGCACCCATCTCCGGAGCTCTTTGCATCTTCGCAAACTGCAGCTCCATCCTCATGAAACTGTTGACTCCCAATCTCCCACCCATCTACTCTGTCTCTATGAAGTGACTACTCTGAACACCTCACAGGAGAGGAATCATACAGTCCTTTGTATGACAGACACTTTTGCAGCAAGATGTCTGGAGGAAGGTACCAAGATTCTTTCCTCCATTGCATTTATTTTAGCTGATGTCACACTTTAGCCAGAAAGAGAGTCTCTTCTGTACCCTGAAGTAATTCACTGTCATGGACGTGAACATCTCTTCAGCCCTGCCCGACACAACAGAGGTTTTCTTATGTTTTGTTTTCATTGAAAGCTGTTCATTCCTCCAGATAATGACTTAAACTGTGATCATCAGAACTAAAGAAAATGATAAAAAGCTCCCAGAGAAGGACATAAAACATTTTCATGTGCCACTTCTGAGCCTCCCGAAAGCCTTTCTCTTCTCCACTGGCCGCTCTTGTGTATGTATCATTTCTTTGTGTGTGTTTTTGTTGCTGTTGTTTTAAAGAACTCTGTGATCTACTTCAATTCATGTTTTGCCCAGAAAGCTAACACAGCTGTAAATCCTTTCTGCCTGGAAAGCCTTCCAGCCTTCCCAGAGGCCTCTTTGCTGATTCAGTGGCCACCTCCCTCCCTTTGAGGCTGGCCAGCCTCTCTGAGCCCACTGCCGCCACCCCCGTCCCACAACCCCAGGCAGCCTGCCTGGCTGCTGCGAGAAGATGCCTCTCTCTGGAAGGGACCACGCCTTTTCCGCAGGTTCCTATTACTTGGAGAAGCACAGCACCCCCGGGGGGGAACCCTACTCAGGCCTCCCCCCTGCAGAGAATTGGCCCCCTGCCCGCTGGTAAACCAGCTGGCTGTCACTATGACAACGGCCTGGCCCAGAGCCTGGATGACGCCAGACCTGACTCCCCTCCCAGCCTCACCCAAGTCTGTTTGGGTTCCAGCTGCTTTTGTTGAGCTTCGTTTTGCTTGTCAGTTTGAGGCAGCTCTTTTGCTGATTGGCTTCAAGGGGCTGGGCTTAGACTCCCTGGGGTGCAGGGAAGTCAGTAGCCTGCCCTGACAGGAATTTCCTGGCAACCTGGGGTATTCCCCAGTAGTAACAAGATCTACAAGAAGCCTTCCTGCAAGACAGAGCCCACAAGAAGCCTGGGCCTCAGATAATCCGCTAATACTCTGACCCCGCAGGCAATTTCAATCAAGGGCACAGTTACTGACCCATGTTGCTTTGTGGTGCTTTGCTCATGATGACAGGCCGACCTGTTCTTTGATCAAATGAAGGAAGTGTTACAACATGTTGGCAGAACATTCTAGCTGTGCAGAAACAACAGAAATGAATAAACCCAGGATGAAGAAGAAGCAATCATGTGGATTTTGAGGAACAGTTTAAGTGCATGTGATGATAGACACCCAAGTGAATCTTCGCCTCATCACGGGGGAAGGTTTTACCTCTGTTATTTGGATAATGTAGAAGCAGGGATCTGGAACATTGTTTGAACTAATTTGAAAACATACCTGATAGCCTTTGGTTGTTTCATCCCCCGGTCTTTATCTCTCAGATGACTCCTTTTAATAACTTGCTTGACCTCCAGGGCACCTGAGTTTACGCTGGGTCCTCATTTGTGACATGAAACGTATCTCTCGTTTCAGCCTTTGAAGGCATGTCAGCTCCTCAGTATTTAGCTGAGTCCTGGCATTTACTGAGCTACTATCATCATCATCATTAACTCCTACCTGTGCCTTTTTCTCAAGGATCCTGACACTTTTTATAAGCATAACATCACTGGGAATTTCCTGACAGTCACAGTAGTTGGGATTCACTGCTATTCAGCAATTTCACTGCCAGGGCCCTGGATTCAATCCCTGGCCAGAGAACAAAGATCCCACAAGCCTATGCCAGAAAAAAAAAAGAATTACATGGACTGTCTTGGTGGTACAGTGGATAAAATCTGCTTGTCAATGCAGGGGACGCTGGTTTGATACCTGACCCAGGAAGATGACACACGCCTTGGAGCAGCTGAGCTGGTTTGCCACAGCTACTGAAGCCCAGACGCCCAGAGCCTGGCTTGTGCTCCACAACAAGAGAAGCCCTGGCACCGCCACAGAGTAGCTCCCACTTGCTGCAACTACAGAAAGTCCAGGAACCGCAACAAAGACCCCGTGCAACCAAAAATTAATTTTCTATAAAAGAATTACATCATTGATTCACTTAACGAATGCTATCTACTAAGTTGGCCAGGCACTGGGCCAGCCACTAAGGATAAAATGATGGACAAAAAATAAACACAGTTCCCATCCTTTGGTAGCTTCTGGACTGGTGAAGGAGACATATATTAACCACATAAAATGTTAGATAACATATGTGTCATATGAATAAAGCCATCTCAGACCCTCCAGGCCAGCCCATCCCCCAGCTGAATACCACCGAGGACATCCGTCTTTGTCACACTGAGCAGAAGAATTTCCCAGCCAATGCCTGCCTTAATTCCTGACCCACAAAATCATGAGATCTAATAGGCAGGTGGTTGCTCTTTTAAGCTCTGCCTTCCCAAATAAAAAATAATGACATCTCTACTAAGTGCCAAAAGCATTAAGAGAACGTGAAGTAGAGAAACTACATTTTAGCTTCTTTTCCTAGTTAGGTTACTAGAATGAAGGTAGGTTTAGATATGAGAATTTAGAATAGAATGACTTGACCTCCTAAATCCTAAAGCCCACTGCAAAGCCTAGGGATGCAGATTCTCAGCCCCCAATCCTGCAGAAAGATCCTGGGGGTTTCTTACATCAAACTTTGTTTCACTGCAGAGCGCCCTCTTCTGGCTCAGGGCTCTTTCTCCAGCCATGCTGTCTTCTGTTGTGATTTTTCAAGAGATCTGTGGGTGCGCCGCCCATGCCTTCACCAAATGTGTGCTGAGCACCCAGGCACAGGCTCCCCATCCCTGTGAGACTGACAGTCATTTGAGCTTCCTGACCTCTCTGAGAAGGCAGGGCAAGCTTCATCACTCCCATTTGATAGATGAGGAACTGAGGCAGGAGGATGGAGGAAACTTGACTGAGTTATGATTCAGGACTATTCCCTGGTGGCTCAAAGGTTAAAGCATCTGCCTGCAATGCGGGAGACCTGGGTTTGATCCCTGGATCGGGAAGATCCCCTGGAGAAGGAAATGGCAACCCACTCGTGTACTCTTGTCTGGAGAATCCCATGGACAGAGGAGCTTGGTGGGCTACAGTCCACGGGGTCGCAAAGAGTCGGACACGACTGAGCGACTTCACTTCACCTTAGGAAGGAAACAAAGAAGCTCTCACTGAACATCAAACTGGGCCCAAGTCCCTCACTCCCTACAGCCATATTCTGCCTCATCACCCTCTGCTTCCGAACCTTGAGTTCCTCCCCGCTGGGGACGTCTCCGCATGGTCCCCTGAACCAGCAGACCCTATCACCCCCTCCACACCTCTGTGGCCTCAAGGCCGTTTCCCTGCCATCTCATCCTCTGCAATGACTGTTGCTCCATAGCCAGCCTTCAGCCTCTGTCTCCTCGCCAAGACCCTCCAGCTCTCCCTGACATCTTCCCCCTGGTAGCTCTGGTAGTGTATCATATATTTGGAAATATATATCTAGGCAGGGATCTCATCGTATATCCTGTCACTGCCTGTGGAGAGGATCAGACAGGCCTGGAGTTCAGATCCCAGATCTGCTAACTCTTCTCCTGGGAGGTGAGAAAATGAGGTCACCTCCTCAGCTCTGGTGTTCTCCAGGGTACAGCATGGATATTAGCTGCTCTGAAACTTAGGTGATATGTTTAAGGCACTTGGCACGTAGTGAACACTCCAGGCACAGTATGTGTCTAAGTCATTTCACATGTTCAGTCTGGTCACCTCCCGCCGCCGCACAATGACCCTCAAGGCACCTAGTACACTCTTGGGCATACAGAGAGAGACAACACTCAAGAATTTTAAAACTCAAACAGAATTCCACTAAAAGCAGGTGGGCATGCAGATTTAAACAGCACTAAGAATATGCTGCCTGCCACCTCGTGGAGAACGGGGCTGACACAAGAGGATGGCGCTGGCGCCCATGATATTTTTTAGGAACCCACAAAGATATTTCAATTTCGTTTAAAAATCAGAAGAAAAAAATTAACTTTTCTTTCCCCAAAAGACAATTTATTCAAACTTCCTCAGACTATTAATCATTATAACCATGTAGTCATAAAAAGAAATTTTGAATTAATTTTTATAGAGAAAGGGATCTTCAAAGACCAAACTTCCCAGGGCCCATGAAAGTCATAATGCAGCCCTGATTAAGAGAAAGAGAGAAGTGGGAAAAGCCAACGGCAGCAAAAGAAGAAAATCAATGAAGAGATGAATGGAAGGGTTCCTCCCAGTCTTAACATCCTTCCGCTCCAGGAATTTCTTTGCCTCAGCATAGCTGGGATCCTTTACAGAGTATATTCTTAAGAGCACATTTTCCTAGTGCTGTTAAAATTCGTGTGCTCCTGGAAAATCCCATGGATGGAGGAGCCTGGAAGGCTGCAGTCCATGGGGTCGCTACAAGTCAGACTCGACTGAGTGACTTCACTTTTACTTTTCACTTTCATGCATTGAAGAAGGAAATGGCAACCCACTCCAGTGTTCTTGCCTGGAGAATCCCAAGGATAGGGGAGTCTGGTGGGCTGCCGTCTCTGGGGGTCGCACAGAGTCGGACACGACTGAAGTGACTTAGCAGCAGCAGTGCTCATCTACTTTTAGCAGATCTTGTTCCCCAGGAATTTTGTGTAAGTTTTATATTTCTGGCATGCTGTCTTTTTTAACATTTATTATTTTTATTTATTTACTTGGCTGCACGGGGCCTCAGCTGTGGCACGCAGGATCTTTAGCTGATCTTTAGTTGCGGCATGTGGGATCTAGTTCAAACCTGGGCCCCCTGCATTGGGAGCACAGAGTCTTAGCCAGTGGACCACAAGACCACTGACAGGCTGTTATTGTAGTCAATGACTGTCATGCCCTTGCGTGGCCAGCAGAGGGAGCAGCGACTCAATCTTAGGCATGGGAATAGAAAAGTGAAAGTCGCTCAGTCCTGTCCCACTCTTTGCAACCCCGTGAACCATACAGTCCATGGAATTCTCCAGCCAGAATACTGGAGTGGGTAGCCTTTCCCTTCTCCAGGGAGACGTGGGGATGGTTGGCGGGTAAAACAGAAGGAAGCTGTAAACTCAAAGACTTGGTGCTCAGAGTGGTCCTGAGACCAGCAACAAAGGTTTGACCCAGGAGCTTGTTAAAGATACCTGTCCCTAAGGAGGATCCTAGAACCACAGAATCAGAATTAGCATGTTGAGGAGATCCCCAGGTAAGTTTGAGAAGACATTTAAGTTTGAGAACATTGGAAAAGACCCTGATGCTGGGAAAGACTGAGGGCAGGAGAAGGAGGCAACAGAGAATGAGATGGCTGGATGCACTGACTCAATGGACATGAGTTTGAGCAAACTCTGGGAGATGGTGAAGGACAGGGAAGCTTGGCGTGCTACAGTCAGCCTATGGGGTACCCTACAGCCATATTCTGCCTCATCACCCTCTGCTTCCGAACCTTGAGTTCCTCCCCGCTGGGGACGTCTCCGCATGGTCCCCTGAACCAGCAGACCCTATCACCCCCTCCACACCTCTGTGGCCTCAAGGCCGTTTCCCTGCCATCTCATCCTCTGCAATGACTGTTGCTCCATAGCCAGCCTTCAGCCTCTGCTCCTCGCCAAGACCCTCCAGCTCTCCCTGACATCTTCCCCCTGGTAGCTCTGGTAGTGTATCATATATTTGGAAATATATATCTAGGCAGGGATCTCATCGTATATCCTGTCACTGCCTGTGGAGAGGATCAGACAGGCCTGGAGTTCAGATCCCAGATCTGCTAACTCTTCTCCTGGGAGGTGAGAAAATGAGGTCACCTCCTCAGCTCTGGTGTTCTCCAGGGTACAGCATGGATATTAGCTGCTCTGAAACTTAGGTGATATGTTTAAGGCACTTGGCACGTAGTGAACACTCCAGGCACAGTATGTGTCTAAGTCATTTCACATGTTCAGTCTGGTCACCTCCCGCCGCCGCACAATGACCCTCAAGGCACCTAGTACACTCTTGGGCATACAGAGAGAGACAACACTCAAGAATTTTAAAACTCAAACAGAATTCCACTAAAAGCAGGTGGGCATGCAGATTTAAACAGCACTAAGAATATGCTGCCTGCCACCTCGTGGAGAACGGGGCTGACACAAGAGGATGGCGCTGGCGCCCATGATATTTTTTAGGAACCCACAAAGATATTTCAATTTCGTTTAAAAATCAGAAGAAAAAAATTAACTTTTCTTTCCCCAAAAGACAATTTATTCAAACTTCCTCAGACTATTAATCATTATAACCATGTAGTCATAAAAAGAAATTTTGAATTAATTTTTATAGAGAAAGGGATCTTCAAAGACCAAACTTCCCAGGGCCCATGAAAGTCATAATGCAGCCCTGATTAAGAGAAAGAGAGAAGTGGGAAAAGCCAACGGCAGCAAAAGAAGAAAATCAATGAAGAGATGAATGGAAGGGTTCCTCCCAGTCTTAACATCCTTCCGCTCCAGGAATTTCTTTGCCTCAGCATAGCTGGGATCCTTTACAGAGTATATTCTTAAGAGCACATTTTCCTAGTGCTGTTAAAATTCGTGTGCTCCTGGAAAATCCCATGGATGGAGGAGCCTGGAAGGCTGCAGTCCATGGGGTCGCTACAAGTCAGACTCGACTGAGTGACTTCACTTTTACTTTTCACTTTCATGCATTGAAGAAGGAAATGGCAACCCACTCCAGTGTTCTTGCCTGGAGAATCCCAAGGATAGGGGAGTCTGGTGGGCTGCCGTCTCTGGGGGTCGCACAGAGTCGGACACGACTGAAGTGACTTAGCAGCAGCAGTGCTCATCTACTTTTAGCAGATCTTGTTCCCCAGGAATTTTGTGTAAGTTTTATATTTCTGGCATGCTGTCTTTTTTAACATTTATTATTTTTATTTATTTACTTGGCTGCACGGGGCCTCAGCTGTGGCACGCAGGATCTTTAGCTGATCTTTAGTTGCGGCATGTGGGATCTAGTTCCCTGACCAGGTATCAAACCTGGGCCCCCTGCATTGGGAGCACAGAGTCTTAGCCAGTGGACTACAAGACCACTGACAGGCTGTTATCGTAGTCAATGACTGTCATGCCCTTGCGTGGCCAGCAGAGGGAGCAGCGACTCAATCTTAGGCATGGGAATAGAAAAGTGAAAGTCGCTCAGTCCTGTCCCACTCTTTGCAACCCCGTGAACCATACAGTCCATGGAATTCTCCAGCCAGAATACTGGAGTGGGTAGCCTTTCCCTTCTCCAGGGAGACGTGGGGATGGTTGGCGGGTAAAACAGAAGGAAGCTGTAAACTCAAAGACTTGGTGCTCAGAGTGGTCCTGAGACCAGCAACAAAGGTTTGACCCAGGAGCTTGTTAAAGATACCTGTCCCTAAGGAGGATCCTAGAACCACAGAATCAGAATTAGCATGTTGAGGAGATCCCCAGGTAAGTTTGAGAAGACATTTAAGTTTGAGAACATTGGAAAAGACCCTGATGCTGGGAAAGACTGAGGGCAGGAGAAGGAGGCAACAGAGAATGAGATGGCTGGATGCACTGACTCAATGGACATGAGTTTGAGCAAACTCTGGGAGATGGTGAAGGACAGGGAAGCTTGGCGTGCTACAGTCAGCCTATGGGGTCTCAAAGAGTCAGACATGACTTAGAGATTGAACGACAACAACAAGCTTGAGAAGCACTGGCTTAAAAGTTTCTAGTCTTAGAAGGAGAAGCCTACTTCCTCAAGGGAGAGGACAAGAGGGGAACTGGCTAAAGCAGTCCTCACAGCCCCCAAATTTCCTGTTTCTTCAGACAATAAGCCAGCATCAGTTAGGATGGGTTTGAAGCCACAGAAGGGGACATCAAGGTATTTTACAGGTCACAAATGAACTGGCTTATTCTTCTGTTTCAGTAACTGTTTGCTGAGTGTCAACTATGTGCTGAGCATCAGGGGTACAGAGTGAATTTAAAAAAAAAAAAGAAAGAACCTGTTCCTGCTTTCATGGAGCTTTCAGCCCAGTGAGAACACCAAGGATAAAAAATCACAAACACACAATAACTACAAACTCTGACATTGCTATGTAGGTACAGAGGTTCAAAGAAAGTAAACAGGAGGAAGGCAGCCAGTTGAAACCAAATGGTCAGGGAAGGCCTCCCCGAGGAAGCAAGCTTTAAGCTTGAGATCTGAAGGGTGCCTGGGAATTCGCCAGGAAGACTGGACATTACTGGCAGGGGAAAACAGAACGTACAGGGCCACACAACATGCAGGAAGATGGCGCTCTCAAGGAATGGAAAGAACTTGGCCTGGAGTGATGCAATATGAGGCTGAGAGCAGAAAGACAGAAAGCAGCCTCACGGGACTGGGGACCACAGGACACAGGCTCCATCTGGGATCTTACAGAGGTGGCTCCTAGGTGGCACAGGGACCGACTGGCACTTGGCTTGGTTTCCAAGCTCCAAATTACACCATATGGACATTTCACCCCTGTCCACTGGGTTCTCCATCTCCCTTAAGGACACACTTTTCTCTGCTAACTTTTCCTCAGCCTACATCGATTCAATGGACATGAGTTTGAGCAAACTCCAGGAAATTGGGGAGCACAGGGAAGCCTAGCATGCTGCAGTCTCTGGGGTCACAGAGTCAGATGCGACTTAGTGACTAGAAAACAACCCCCTCATCAGCCCCTTCTCGATCACTTGTCCACTTTTTTTTTTTTTTTTGTCCTGGGTCTTCCTTGCTGGGCACAGGCAGTCTCTAGTTGCAGCGAGCAGGGGCTACTCTTCACTGCGGTGCATGGGCTCCTCATTGCGGTGGCTTCTCGTTGCGCAGCAGAGGCTGCAGGTGCATAAGCATCAGCAGTTGCAGCTTCGGGTTCAGCAGTTGCAGCATGCAGGCTCTAGAGCATGGACTCAGTAGCTGTAGCACATGGGCTTAGTTGCTCCGTGGCACATGGGATGTTCCCGGACCAGGGATCAAACCTGTGTCCCCTGCATTGGCAGATGGATTCTTGACCACTGTGCCTGAGACGTCCATGTCTCAATGTCTTCCCCCTTCTCCATTTAAATCCACTCCAGTTCTTCCTCTCAACTTTGCCAGGCAACCAGACCTCAGTTTCAAAGACAACTTCTTGCCCCAAGAAGAAAAGACCTTCCGAGAGTCAAAACAATCGCCATTTACTAAGGGCTCATCAGGTGCTGTGCTACTTGCCACGTCTTTTTCATCCAGTCCCCACAGTAGTGTCATTCCACAAGCTGTTATCATTTGAGGAAACTGAAGTGCAGGGAGGGTAAGTCATTTCCTCAAGATTGCATAGCTAGAAATTGGTTGAGCCAATACTCCCTTCCCATTTGTAACGGGCTGCACACCGTCCTCTGTGACACTGTACTGACCGCACAGCTATGTTTCAAAAGCCTCACAATGGAGCATGCCCTCGGCCCACCTCGAACGAAATAGTCTCAGATGTGCACAAAAAATTTAGCCACGGAGCTTCTTGTATCCTTGTCTAGAATAGAAAATCACTTACAAACAACCCAAAGGTCCAACAATACAGGACTGATTGTTGGATGTTTAGAATCCTATCTGACAAGCTATTAAAGTGATCAGGTAGAAAAAAATTGTCTGTATTCATGATGTATGATATAGAAAAACAAGATTATAAAACAGTATTCTAGCCTTGTCTTATTCTCATGAAAACTACAATGTATAAATTTAAAAGTATAAAACTAAAGTTTCCAATATAGGAGAGGGAGGAAGAATTTAAATGGTTGGCAGAAACCTCTGCGACGTGATTACAGGTGATTTTTTACTTTGACTATCTGAATTTCCAAAGGTTTCATCAGGAGCATCTATTTCTTCTGCAAAGGAGGGGAGAAGGAAAAAAATCAAGAGGTGTTTTTTCATTTATTATTGTTACCCATAAAAAAACCCAAACGTACTGTTCTGCTGGGAACATTTAAAAAACATTTTTATTACAAAAGTAGTATGTGGGCTCACCAAAAACAAAAATCAGAGAGTACAAACAAGCAAAAAGGAGAAAATGAAAAACACATTCCTTCCTCCCGAGAGACAACCAATATCAGCACCTTCGTGACTTCAGAAGCCACGTTTGAGTTCTGCTCCAGGTACTCGTCACTGGGGCCCACCCCTGTCTTGCAATGACTGGAAACCTGAGTTTGAAAGGAGCTTACAGATCCATCTGCACTCCCCAAACAGATTCTAAAATTGTCTGGGATCCCAGAATGACAACTTACTTAGCACAGACTCTGGCCTGCCAGGGCCCGCAATTCCTCCTAGGTCACAGGGCACCGTAAAAGTGATTCCCAACATGTTCGCGATTGCAACACTCTAGCATTGCTGGATTTTGCAATCCTCCTTCCCCCTTCGAAAAGAACCCAAAGGACTGCATCACAGCTTTTGTATATTCCATTTAGTACTTTTCCATAAATGCGGCTGAAGGGAATGCAGGGTAATTTGACTTTAAGACTATCACAACCCTCCTTCCCACCACCCCTCCGATAGCTGCTGGCAGTCACTCTGGGATACCCCAGGTCAGGGCTGGGAAGGGCAGTTTTGAGGAGCTGTGCAGGCAGGTTTGGCTGTGCCGATGGCCATGCCAGGCCTGGGAGGCCAGCTCCTGGGGCAGGAGGTCTCTGGGCCATTCACACACACACACACACACACATACACACTCAACAACAGGTTTCCAAGTCCCACCCTGCCCATGCCCTCTCTTACTAATGGCCCCCCTTCTGGGAAGAAGGGGCCTCCCACTGCTGGCACCTGGCCTGGCTGAGCCACACCCTCAGTACGGCCCTCAGGCAGAAAATGTTCCTAGAGCAGATCTGCAAGCCAAACCATTCCTGGTTTCTTCAGATGTTGATATCTAGTCCTGGCCCAGACCCAGGGCCTAGCCTCCCACCCCTAAGCACCAGGAACTGAGCTGATCTCATTGCTATTCACTACGTTCAGTGTTTCTGGAAACCTCAAAGGTTTTGGAGACTCTGTTCTCCTGTATCTATGGCTCCTCTCATAGATAATAATAATTATATCTTCTGTTTATGAAACTTGATATGCCAGGCTTTTTACAGTCATGTAATGCATACGACAGTCTTTCGAGGTAACCACAGTTATCTGCCCCCTTCCCCTTCACAGATGAGAAAACTGAGAATCCAAGAAGTAGAATGATCTGCCCAAGGTCAAACAACAGTAACAGGGACAGGAATCCACCCAGACCTGTACGACCACATAGCTCATGGCCTGCTCAGGAAGTCAGCGCAGAAGGGAACAAAAAGGTCATATAACCTTCCTCCATTCTATCTACAATGGAAAATAATCTGACAAACTGTTATATGGCACTTACTATGTGCCAGGTACTATTCCAGCACTTTGCAAATATCAGCTCAATTTATCCCCAGAATAAGGCCAGGAGACAGGTAGTTTCTTTACAGATAAGAAAACGGAGGCACAGAGTAAGCTTGCCTACGGCCACACTGCAAGTAGTGAGGTCTGGACAGGAAGCTGGCTCTAGAAGCTGCACTGCCTCCCTGATCCCACAAGCACCCCCCGCCCCCCACCCCTAATTTTTCATCCTTTGACCTTCCCATGTTCTCACCTTCCTCGTCTTTCAGAGAGTTCACTTCACACTTCCCCATCCCTCTCTGCGTGGGGTGGTGTTCTCTTGTGAAACTGCTTTGTGAAAGTCCTTCTTGTGCAAGGCTATCTTTGATTAGATCATTATCTAGATCCCCCCCCCCCAAAGAACTGATAGGAAAGTTTATCAAAGCAAAGGCTTGGATTTTCTTCTGGATAAATTAATCAATTAATCCGCAAGGGCTTGAGAGCAGGTTTTATCCCCAGCCCTGCGCTGGGCCTTATTTTCTGAACACAAAAGACACCCAGGACTTGCCTCCACTCTCAAGGAAACAACAGTAAAGATAGCAAGTAAGTGTACACTTGTGTGCTGGGCCTGTGCACAGCTGTAATTCATAAAATATATAGGAGAGGAGTCAGAAAAGTGTTATGAAGGAGGTAGAGTTCGAAATAGAGAGAAGGGGCAGGGCAAGGAAACCTTGTTCACTCTGATGGAAACAGCAAGACTTGGCACAAGGAAAAAAAAGCAGTCCAGGCCAGAGAAACAAGAGAGTATTTTCTACGTCCAAATCAATCTGATCTTCTAAACTACAGAGACAAAAAAAAAAAAAAAAAAACATGGTGTTTTTTTTTTCTGTCAAGTTTTGCTATTTCCATCAGAGCGAACAAAGAAAAAAAAATCTCTTCCTCTAACCATTAGATAGCTTCTAGAATTGGAGAAGGCTATGACAACCCACTCCAGCACTCCTGCCTGGCAAATCCTATGGACAGTAGTAGGCTGCAGTCCATGGGGTCGCTAGGAGTCGGACACGACTGAGCGACTTCACTTTCACTTCTCACTTTCATGCACTGGAGAAGGAAATGGCAACCCACTCCAGTGTTCTTGCCTGGAGAATCCCAGGGACGGGGGAGCCTGGTGGGCTGCAGTCTATGGGGTCGCACAGAGTCGGACATGTCGGAAGCGACTTAGCAGAATTGAAGAAGGGTGCTCTGCCTCAAATGTCCACCAGGAGGCAGAGCTGCTACTTCTGTTGCTAGAGCTCCAAGTACCAACCAGAGAGAAGGGAAAGATCTGACTCTTCCTCGGAAGAGCTGGCATGGCCTGAGGCCAGCAGTGGGCATCAGTCATCTCAGACTGGGCTGCCTAGAACTAGGGAAGAAATAGAATATAGAATATCAGAGGAAGTCGGGTAAAACTGAAAGAGAGAGAGAGAGATTAAAGAGGATCTAACCTCTATGTACCCATCCCTGGTGGCTTAGAGGTTAAAGCATCCGCCTGGAATGCAGGAGACCCAGGTTCGATCCCTGGGTCCCCCGGTCAGGAAGATCCCCTGGAGAAGGCAATGGCACCCAACTCCAGTACTCTTGCCTGGTAGGCTACAGTCCATGGGGTCTTGAAGAGTCAAACAAAACTGAGCCACTTCACTTCAACCTCTATATACCATGAAAGTTCAGTTCAGTTCAGTCGCTCAGTCGTGTCTGATTCTTTGTGACCCCATGAATCGCAGCATGCCAGGTCTCCCTGTCCATCACCAACTCCCGGAGTTCACTGAAACTCATGTTCTTCGAGTCGGTGATGCCATCCAGCCATCTCATCCTCTGTCGTCCCCTTCTCCTCCTGCTCCCAATCCCTCCCAGCATCAGGGTCTTTTCCAAAGAGTCAACTCTTCGCTTGAGGTGGCCAAAGTATTGGAGTTTCAGCTTCAACATCAGTCCTTCCAATGAACACCCAGTACTGATTTCCTTTAGAATGGATTGGTTGGATCTCCTTGCAGTCCAAGTGACTCTCAAGTCTTCTCCAACACCATGAAAAGATCTTCCAATAGGCAGAATAGGAGTTTCCATGGATTGAGGCTACTCATGCCTTCTGCTGTCTTGACTGAGAAAACTTAATGCGAGGCTTGGGTAACTGTGAACAATGACCAACTGCTAGTCTAAGCCTAGTTTCAGGGCAACCAGTTCAGGGTCTCTGGACAAGTATAGCCATTCCACTCACTAGGAGGAGGAATGCTTTGTGCTTTGGGGATAACACACCTCCTGGCCATCACCCCAGGCCCAGATGTCACGCTGTGGGTTGTGTGGGACAAGAGGCATGCCACTGGCACCCTTTAGGGAGCTCTGATGTCAGTATTCAGCTTTACTGCAAGTTCCATCAGGTAACAGGGTCCTGAAGTCACAAGAGCAGAGGGGGTTAAAGGGGAAGTGGGACGTGAAGCCAGAAATCTTGGCTTTTATCTGTCTCTAACTAGCTGTGCAAACTTGGAGGAGTGAATCAGATTTTCTGAACCTTAGTCCCCCGTATGTAAAATTGAAAGGCTGAACTAGAGCAACAGTATCCGATGTGCGTTCTAGTTCTGAAATTCTGAAACACACTCCTTTGGTTAGAGGAACTGAGGAATGGGTGGGGGTTGAGGTTGGGGAGG